>JAMKCH010005467.1:0-34592 GCA_023653785.1 Ophioderma brevispina
CCTGAACTTAGAAGAAATGAAATTTCATCTGGTCTACATTAGCGCTTTGTTTACATTTCAATATTTTTTTCGTTTTTCCAAGATGAGTTCACGCGCAAAAGTACATTAAAACACGCGCAGGCTTCATTACGCGCAAATCAACATCGCGCGACCGTCCCGAATGGTGCGCCTTTGCTCCTGACGGCCGTGAAATGTGGCTTAAATTTCCCGCCGTTTAAAAAACCAGCAGTTTTTTGTGACTTTAAATGGTCAATCGCCCGTTTTAAATCGCAAAAAATACAGCTCAGGATTGTCTGCAGTGGATAACCTTTTTGGTAACGATAGAACAGTTTGTGTTTAATGGTGCAAAAATCAGAAATTAGTTGTAAAAACAAAAGTACCAGGTTGACCTGCCTTAACACCCCCCCCCTTAATGCAAACTACTGTGCCATGAATACGAAGGCAGAGCAGAAGGACTGCGGGACAGTCTACCGAGTGCGTAGCTTCGCCGGTGGCAAGATCACAGGGGATGAACACAGGAAGGGAACAAGGGTCCTCCCTCTGCTGGGGACTACTCACACTTTCTCACAACCGATGATCGTGTCCCTAGCCATTAGGGTGACGGTAGTGAAACGATCAAATAGACACTTCCTTAATTATCACTTTATGTCATAGGTGTATGGATTCTGTAAAATCAGAAACTATATTAAGATTGTTCATTTGTCCATGGACCCCTTTGGCCCACCTTATGCACTAACTTTTCGTTTTTCCAAGATGCGTTCGCGCAAAAGTACATAACACACGCGCACGCTTCATACGCAGCAAAATTCACAGCGCGACGCGATGGGCGCCTGGCGCCTGACGGCGTGAAATGTGCTTAACTTCGACCGGTAGACCCAAGACAGTTTTGTGACTTTAAAATGGCAAATAGCTGTTGTAAATCGGCAAAAAATACAGCTCAGGGTTGTTGTACTGCAGTGGATAAACCTTGTTGGTAACTATAGAAAACACAGTTTTTTGAGGTTTAAAATGGTGCAAAAATCAGAAATTCGTGAAAAAAACAAAAGTCGCAGGGGTTGACACTGCCCTTAACAAACAAAAACCCCCCACCCCCCCCCCCCTTAATTATTCAACCTACTGTTCCCTGAATCCGAATGCAGAGCCGAGACTGCGGGACAGTCTACCGATGCGCTACGCTCTCGGTGGCTAGGTCACGGGGGGATGAACACAAGGGGGAACAAGGGTCCCTTCGAGATGGACTACTCACACTTTCTCACAGACCGATGATCGTGTCATAGTCCCATTTCGGTGACGTTATTGACACTATCAAATAGACACTTCCTTAATTATCTACTTTATGTCACTAGGTGGATGGATTTGAAAATCAAGTAAACTCTATTAAGATTTTCATTTTGTCATGGCCCCCTTTGGCCCCGTATGCACTAACTTTCTTTTTGCCCAAGATGCGTTCGCGCAAACGTATTAAACCCGCACGCTTCATTACGCAGGCAAATTCACCGGCTCGAACCGCGATGGTGCGTCTTGCGCCGCTGACGGCGTGAAATGTGCTGAAATTCCGTCCCCCCCCCGTTTAGACCAGCAGTTTTTGGCCTTTAAATGGTCAATAGCTGTTTTAAAAATCGGCAAAAAATACAGCTCAGGGTTGTCTGCAGTGTATAACCTTTGTTGGTAACTAAAGAACACAGTTTGATGGTGTTCAAAATGGTGCAAAAATCAAAATTGGTTGTAGAAAACAAAAGCACCAGTGTTGACACTGGGCCCTTAACATGTTTTCCCCAAGCAGGGGGTGGGACACGATCTGCGCGATTTGGTCATTGGGGATTTCCAAACGGTAATTTGGGGAACTGCTAACGTGCATTGACTAGGCAGTCTCGGTCCCAGTGACATTAAAAAAATCCTCTTAAACTTTGTTCAAAAGATCTTAGTATATCATATAAATTAGAAAAATTATTGGCTTCCCAAATCCGTCGGGGTTAGTGGATTGGTTTATTGCCATATGTCAATCCCATTTGGTCTAATAGCCATTTGGTCTAACTTACTTCAAATTGGTCTAAACCCATAATTGTCGAACAACCAATTTGTCTAATAACTATTAAGTCTAACATCCAAATTATCTAACACACAATGTTCTAATAGCACATTTGGTCTAATGCCCATCGAGTCTCATCCCCATTTCGTCTACACCATTTGATCTATAACCTAACAACAAACACAATTGGTCTAATTTCCATTTGGTCTAATGTCTACTGCTCATACTATTTGGTCTAATACCCATGTGGACCAGATTGACTTAGACCAAATGGATATTAACCTAAATGTGATATTAGACCCCCGCGTGTTTTATGTACTTTTGCGCGATACGCATCTTGAAAAACTAAAATATTTGAAACTTTAAACAAAGCGCTAAGTTAGCCTATGAATTTCATTTCTGTTTTGAGACAAAATATGTTTGATTTGATAGTGCATAAAGATGTATTTTAATCACTTGCACAACATACTCATTTGAAGTTAAAGATAAATTATTTGGACGAAGAGCTTGAAATGACGTGAAAAGTCACTTTTTTATAAAACTGGATTTTCCATCAATGTTCAATTTCGCAAAAATTTGGCAAATTCAGACAAGATAACTCCAAAAATACGAAAGTAAAACGGTAAGTTTAACTTTACACTTACGATAGCCAATCTGTTTTCTCTAGGACGTTTTCAAAATTTATTCATTTTTCGATTCACTAAAGATATTATCCAATATATACATGAACTTTGGAAAAAAGTAAAAATCACTTTTTGGACATTTTTCCTTATTATTTCGAAAAGCTCTATTATTTAAAAAATTAAAACAAACCGTCCCTAGAAAAATTTGTCTTGGTTCTAAAAAATACATATAGAATCATGAAAAATGTTTTTGTTATGCTGTCTGAAATTTTGGGGCAAAAATCGCTGTTTTAGTATTTTAATCAAAGAACGGAAAGTTTTACATTAACTGATGCCATCATCGTCCAATTTCTTTCTAGAAAGGTTACGTCACATACAATAATGAAATATTGGCGCAGTAAAAACCAAACATAGATTACTCGAAACTCAAGGTTCACACTGCCCTTAAGCCAGGAAAATGGCTGAGTAGAGAATAGCGATATTTGCCCATTCCAAATGTTATCCATTGTGCCAGTTCACATCGATGTGTAAACACCCAATAGGTCTTGTATTCTTAAGTGTAAAGACCCTCAACTATGTGGTTGTAAATTAATCCTTTCAGGTGGCTGTGAAGTCAGAACTTAGTCAATGACCAGTTTTTAGTTTGTTTCATTTTAACTGGCATATTAACCTGTTTTCTTTCCATATATTTAACAGGAATCTAGATATATTTATTTTTTCCTTCATATTGTTCATTTTACTTTTACTATGTTACACATTTTTGACCAAAAACAATCACATGGGCTGAACTGCAAAAGGGCGGTAATTTCAGCTATTACGCAATACGCGTCCGTGCTATTCGGCGCGCGCGCTGTAATGAGCGCATCAGAAACGGATGCATTGATTCGATATACGAATACCCATGGAATTGTAGCAATTGTACCTGGTGCCACGTGAGAGGCTTTTGCAAACAGACGGGTTTAATTTACGATTTGAGCATCATCAATTGTGGACATTTTGATTAATAAGTATCCAGATGACAGCAATTTGACTGGTGCAGAAGAGGCAGTGTGAAGAATAGAGATGAAACCTTGTTTTTTGAATAAGGCTATATTTTTGTAGCGAAACGGGTAAAGTTTGGACAAAATGGCGGATTTTCTCTGTGTTCACTTTCGGCGATTATTCGTGATTTCGGTTCCCATGTTACTCGAAATCCAACAGCAAGGTAAGAAATGAAATGCAAGTTATAGAGCGCAATATCAACATCTAGGGTCGGTATTGTAGTTTTTAATTTTTGAGTTAAAATCGTGATTTATGTCAACCTTTTGAACATCTTGGCGTTGTTCCAATTTGAAAAAAATAAAAAATTTTGGGGCTTTTTTGGCAAATAATGTGATAAATAGGCAGAATTGAACGAAGGGGAAATACCGACCCTAGACCTATGACTCTGGAATACAAAAACGAACAAGGCACATTTTTATTAACATTTCTATATTTTTTAAGGGAAACCAAAAAATGAGTGAAAATCAACCATTTTTTATGATTTCTTAAAAAATACGTATTTTTGGGAAAAATATTATTTTAAAAACCTTTTTTTGAGTCATTTCCTTCTTAATATGTATACTTTTATATATGTGGAAGAACAATAAGAAGCTACGGCCAAAAAAACAGTTCCTTTGAATTCAAGACTTAACAGCAACCTTAAGTAGTTTTTTCGAAGGGGTCCCCTGAGGACCATTGTATGCATTCCAAGACCTTAAGCTTACGACCCGTATCAAATTTCCAATACATTTTGGCACCAAAAAGGTTAGTGTTTAGGGAAGCGTTCCCACTATGATGTTTGGTACCAGGACGTGGTACTCTATGCACTATCGAGCCACTTCCTTGCCTAGTGGGAACGCATGTAACTGCAAAAACCCGTCGTCCGGTACAAAAAACAAGACCTCATTAAATTAGTTGGGACCCAAATCAATGGGGTTTGTCATTTCCAAAAAGCTATACTTTATAAAAATATATAATTTGCATCATAAAAATATATTAATTGGCATAAATATTAAAACACCTGAAATTGGGCATTTTAGCCCTAAAGTTTTGTACATCCTGTGCGGATTAATCAAAAATTACAGATTCCAATGATTACCAAAATCTGCTTGATGGGGGCTAGTGGTGGGGTGGAGCAGGGGAAGATAGTGCACTTATGTTATGAAAAACTAACATACTTATCTCCAGTGTGAAGTAGAGTTTTCTATAGATTCTTACAGTAAAACATGATCAGTCAGACAAACAAATTTACTTCCATTTGTTTTATTTGCACTACACAAAGTAGTACACCCAGTTCCATATACCAGCAGCAATATAAATCTCCTTTATACATAATGCACATATATCGCAGCGCTAGATAGGTAAATGTAGATGTCTGTTTGGCTTTCCGCATACCGCGCAAGCATAAATAGTCTGGTGTGCTATCACTGTACATGATATGGACATTCAGCGACATGTATATACAGCGCAACTGTACACGCGCTGCATAATCAGACTTAAATCCAATCTAAACCAACCCCCATTAATGCATTGGAGGGATTGTGCAATTGATGTGGGTAAGTGTATAGGTTAAACAAATCGTTAGGATCACTGAAAAAAAATTGACCGCTCTTCCATCCATTGCAAAATTTGTAGTTTTAAATGCCGACTCAGATTTTTCCGAGGAGATGAGCCTAATTTCACACGAATTGTGTTTGTGCATAGACATAATGTGTCCATATACTAAACACGTGTGAAATAGCTAGTGAAATCCAAGTCTTTCATATAGAAAATCATACTTGGTTATAAATTTCTGGATACGGAATTTAGTTATCCACAGTATCCTATGGCCCTGTATGCTTAAACAGAAATTTTACGGCATGGAAACGAAAATCAGATACATCTCAAACTTTGGCAATTGGGCGTTAGGTGACTATCTTTTAGTTCTAGCTGACCATTTTTCAATAAATAACACAAAAAGTTATATTTCACAATCTCTGAGTCGGCCTTAAAACAATTTTAAATGAGAAGTTATGGGCCTGCAGAGCATCACCTCATGCACAAAGAATGTTATTTTAAATATTACAGGATTTTAAAATGATACTATTTGCCAGCAATTAAATTCTTTGAAATGGCTTATTATATTCAATGAAACTAAACGAACACAGGCCATGCACCCCATTGGAGTAGACGCTTATTCCTCATGTAAAATGTACTATCACGGAATAAAGCGTGTCATCCAATGGGCGCACTGAGCCCATTTCGTCTCGTCGAATATAATAAGACTGAATTTGTTAAACATATTCGCTACTGCATAGTCCTCAAAATCTGTTGTCCCCTCTTTCTTTGATCTGGTTTTGGGTCAATATGTAACAGACCTCTTTGTTTAAGCATGGAGTACTAGTAGATGACAAAGAACCACTTACGTCTAATCCCTTATCCTTTGAATTGTACAAATGGCATAACATCCACCCTTGAACAAAGTTGCATCACCACTATACACAAGTTTAGCATAGCACTTCCTGTTGCAAATCAAAATTTTGCCCTATGACATTATCAAACATCACATTGGGTTTAAATTTATGACCCAAGATTAACCCGCTAATTTTTTTAAAGGAAATTGCAGGTAGGATCTGCAACAGATTTCAATACTGTTATACTTTTGTTTTCAGATTCCATCGGCCGTCACAAGCATAACAATGATATTTTTGTTTCTGTAGTGCAACTCACAGATCCAAATTTTGTGATAATCATTACCTGTTGGTAAACAAATGGGAGCCAAACAGTTTTTTAACAGGCATTTTTGTAATTATTAGAGCATGTCTGCGATTGATTTGAATTCAGTGTAATTCCTTGTCATCTACTATGGCCTAAATTGAATAACACCACAGAAATTGGATATTTCACTGGAAAACATTTCCCGTGTCACTATGTGGGTTGCGGCTTCAGCAAATAGTATGGAGGGGTTGGTTTTTGAACTGTCATGTTTGATATTAGTTACGAGATGTACATGGGATCAGTCAATTTAATATCAATACCTGATATGAATTTTTTTACAGTATTTATTGGATGCTTTAAGAATTGCTGAAAGAAAAATCCATGCCCAGGCAGATTCACTGCAACAGCATTGTTCTTTCATTATAGTATCTTACTTTATCCAACTTGAATCTTCTAACACTGTTTATCTCACATTTCAATATTGCGATTCTTTTCAACATTGTGTTTTCTCCATAATTCTAACAAGAATGAAACATTTCATATCAACCCTAAAATGGCATTTCGTGCGACCAAAATAGAAACTATAGGATGCCAAAGCAAGCTTGATATTCCTTTTGAAATAAAGTTGCAAGAATTATGAATTTGATTTTCTAGTATTTTAATGTTCCAATAGTACAAAAATTTAAACTGGTTCATCCTCCAGCACCTACAATACAGTCATGTCAGAAATATGTTAGGTGTTTTACCTTTTGGAAGTATGAGATTTAACATTCTATAAAGTATAAAAAAACAAAACTTTGCATAATCTTTCACAAAGCTACATTCTGGTATAAAAGATTCCACCACTGTTTTGGACTGAGCAAGTGCCAATGGTTTACTGGACATCACATTTAAATAGGTAACCAACAGTTTTATGCAATTGTAATCAGATTTTTTAGCCATATATACAAAGTAACTGGTATTGGGCAAACTAGTAGACTAAGCATGGATCGAGTATATCATAGCCATTTTTTTTGGTGTTTTGCATCAATAAAATGTCAACATGAATGCATACTGAAAAGATCCGATGTCCCATATTCCATTCTTTATAGATTCACTTAGAATTGGAATCCTCCCTGTGACTGACTGTAGTTTGTTCGTTTGAATTTTTAAGCCACCGTTTTCAGTCTCTGGGGCCAACTCCTCTACTTCATCACCCTGTGATAAAAGAGCCAAATAAAACAAGGTGAAACTTAAGGTGGAATCTATGGTTTTAAATATCGAATCAGATTCAATTGGTTTAGAAGTGGAACCATTGTCATAGGCTCTAGTATTGGCATTTGTTTTCAACCACCTGTAAACTGGAAACAATTTCTATGGGTAGGCTTGAACTTCCAGACTTATACAGTGTACATATATTTTACTCAACAATGAGAGGAACAAATACATAGCTCCCATTACTCATCCACTCTTTTAAAGTTAGACTGTTGAGCAATACCTTAGTGATAATTGTGATTTTAATATTTATTAGTTTTTATTCATGGCCATTGTCAATGTAGGGTTATTAAAAATCGAGGTGTGATGCTTTGCAAAAAAATCTTAACTTATGAAATGCACAGGGATTAAGTGGATTACATCATTTAAATTGATCCAGCCCTTGTCCAGTGAGCCAATGGCTTGTGTGCAATACATACTTTTATGCAGGAATTGGTCCAAACAAAAACACTATACTCTGTCCAGCTCGGAGTATGAAGTAACGACCGCGGGCGTTACATTGTACCGCCTTTCAACGCCGCGTAGCAAGCACAAGTGCACTGCAACAGAAAGGCGGCACTGGGTATACGCGCGCGTCACCACTTCATACTTCCGACAAGAAAGTAATAGCAGACGGAGTTAAGGGGGTAATTCCCCTACCAAAAAATGTGGGTCTCTTATTTGTGCGAAAAACGACCAAGTCCATAAATGTGAAATAAAAATTGTACATTTCCCGATTTTTTTTATTATGGCCAATTTCAAAAGTCCTACACAAAAAACAAACAAAAAAACACCACCACAAAAAAAAAAGAAAACAAAAACCAAACGAAACGAAAAACGCCCCGAAACACCGGAACGAGCCACCCCTACAACAAACAGACCAAAAACCAAAGCACCCACCGCCACACACGCAAACAAACCGCACTCACACGCCCGACAATCCGAAACCCCACTCACCACACGAAACAACCCACCACACAATACAAGTCCCGAATGTATAAACACACTACCCAAATCCCAGACCAAAACAGTATATCACTCCTCCCCATGCACAATTATGCACGCTAGCTATGCTCCCTTAGCTCATTGAACAACAGATTTTGAATTAGGATCTATTCTGCTGCATTCTACACAGACCTACCTCCTCGGAGAAGTACTTCTCCACAAGTTCAAGAGCGCTTGTGAGACACGTTTCATTCCTCGTGCTCTTTCAGTGCTTCGATCTTGTCAGGCCACCTGCTCTTCAATAGATGCAGGCATGTCCAGCTTGCCTACCTTCTCTGCAGCCTGTGATATAGGTAAGAAAAAATTCCTGTCATTGAATTAGAGTCACGATGACACCACACTTTGACCTATACTCATAAAGTATCGAAGTACAAAGTAGATTAATCGATGCATGCGCTGCGCAGAATTATCGCGCCTTACTACCAAAAACGTGCTATACCACTCTTAGGCGCAAGTCGAAATCGCGTGCAGTTAAGACACAGCGCTTGATTTAAGAAACAAAACAAATCTCTTACACGATACACACAATTACTGGGCATTTTATAAGTCAAACAATACAGGCCATTTCCTTGCAAGACTTGGTGTGGAGTGTATGATTTACTTTGTACTTCTAGGTTTACAGAGTAAGACCAGTTTCCAAAGTAAAGTATTGTGACATGGTATAGCAATTAAAACCAGACTGAATTGGGCATATTAATGAATTTGAGTTCATGGTAACATATCAAAAACGAACTCTTTGCTCAAAGTGCTTTTATTTCATCTCAATTGGTAATTTTTTAATTGAAGTTATGAATTTTGAAATTGACTGTTCCAAAATGAGAAGAAAAAGCCCATTAAAAAAAATAAATGAAGGGTGTTGTTGGAATGGTGTTGACAAAATAAACTATGCATAAAAAACTTGACAAATTATTCTAACTGTCCAGCAGGGTACGGTAACCAAATAACTATGGATGTTGCAGTGTGTGTCGCAAAATTTTATTATGGTTGCCATGGATAGCGCAACTTCAAATGACACAAGAGCTGTGTCACAATTGTCTTTCAGGTGGATCACTGCCGACCTTACTAGATATAGGCATGTATTATGCCCGTGTAGCTCCTCTTGGCGTTACACAAATGCATCCTAAAAAAAGCCAATCAAAAATTGGTTAAAGAAACACGCACAATCCTATGGCGCTAGAACTCATCTGACAATGTGAATGCTAGGGTGTAAGCCAAGTGACTACTTTCTAGAAACCTATAAAATTGTGGGATTAAATTCCATGAGAACTTTCTCGTTTGGTAGTTTGTCTCTTATTTTAAGAAATGGCCTATTAAATTTTAATTACTTCTGCCATGATTTTGCCAATGGCTTCCAAGTATGACCCGGATAAATCTGGCATCCTTGACACCTAGTAGGTCTAGAAAGTGGTTTGGACAGCCAGCTTGTGCACAGCAAGGACTTCTGCTCAACAGGGGGTGAAGTAAGGGAGGGAGCAGAAACACCACTGTGAGGTTGGTCAGGGCCCAGCAGGCTTCCTTCTGGCTTTTGAAGTCGCCCTGTTATAAAAGTGGACAAGAAATATTTTGCGTAGAATTTTTTAAACGTAAAAAAAGTATGCTAGGGCTTAGTGTTAATCTCTTAAACATTTATTCAACAAATACAACATTATAATTTTCCCATCCACCCCATTCTTAAAGGGGTTGTTTCCGATTATGTGTAATTGTTTTCTCTACTTGATATGAGAGCCGAGCACGTGCACACACACCCATCAAGTACCTTTGGACAACAAACTTGCGGTTTTGATGTAGACCATAATGCATGTTGTCAAAGCCCTATTCATACTGTGCTACGAAAGTGGTTAACCACTAAAACAGCGTTTTTTTGTTTATATCCTTTGGAATGAAATGGATGCCGGGCTAAAATTTCATTTCCGGACGACAATGAGAAAATATGCCTTTCATCTGAAATATCAAAAATGATACTACTACTACTTTTCCCGGGTAATCAGGGGGGTCCCAAGACGATCGAACACGCCCCTTTAAAATTGTTCACTCCCATTCTCCAAATGCTTTTCCCATCTGGATTGGGGGGGGGGCAAACATAATTAAATTTTGTTAGTAAAATTAAAAAAAAAAAAAAAACATTAACTAGAATTTCGCGGTTCTCGGCTTTTCGCTCGTCACGCTATATTCAAAGACTATGCTGTGGGCCACTCCCATGACCTTTGAACTTGGCATAAGACCTTTGAACTTGCTTGGCAGAAGACCTTTGACCCTCATCAACATACGAGGCATCCTTGGTGCACCTATATGACACAGTTGGTTCCATTTTAACTTCAACTTTTCAATTGAGGTCAATTATTACATTTTCTTAAATTTTTCAACTTGACCTCACATAACCTTTGACCCTTGGCATATGATCTTTGACCTTAATCAACACAGTGAGGTTCCCATAGTGGCACCTCTGGACACAAATTTGGTTCCAATTGAACGCAATTGAGGTCAATTTAATGTGGCTGTGAAGTCGGGAACTTAGTCAAAATGACCATTTTTTAGTTTTTTTTTCATGTTTAAAAAAAAAACAAACGCATTAACCATGTTTTCTTTCCATATATTTTACAGAATCTATATAATATTTCTTTTTTCCTCATATTTTGTTCATTTTACTTTTACTAGTTACGCATGTTTTGACAAAACAATCACAGGGCTAACTGCAAAAGGGCGGGTAATTTCGCGTACAAATACGCAATCGCGTCTGTGCTATGCGTCGCGCCGCAATGTATGAGCGCATCAGAAACCCCTTGATGCATCGATGCGATCTGACCATACGCATGGTAACTTGTATGCAATTG
The DNA here is from genome assembly GCA_023653785.1 of Ophioderma brevispina. Taxonomy (NCBI): domain Eukaryota; kingdom Metazoa; phylum Echinodermata; class Ophiuroidea; order Amphilepidida; family Ophiodermatidae; genus Ophioderma; species Ophioderma brevispina. Next base: position 11,439 of record JAMKCH010005467.1, read on the forward strand.
TAAAATGGGTTGCCCATGTGAGATGCCTTTGCAAAACAGAATGGGATTTTAATTTCAACACCGATTTGAGCCTTCATAAATTGTTGAATTTTGATCATGAAAGTATCCAGATGAAGCAATTTGACGTGTTGCAGAAGCAGTGTGATAAATAGAGATGAACGCTTGTGTTTTTGGAATAAGGCTATAGTTGGTAGCGAAACGGGACAATATTTTGGACAAAATGGCGATTTTTCTGTGTTCACTTTTGGCGATAATGTCGTGATTTTTTTTCGGTTCCATTTACTACTACTACTCAGAAATCATCAGCAAAAGGTAAGAAAGAAATGCATCGTATAAGCATATCAAAATCTAGGGTCGGTATTTTTTTTTAGTTTTTCATTTTTGGTTAAAAATCGGGGAGTTTTGTCCGGACGACCTTTTTGAACAATCTGGGCGTTGTTCCAAATTGAAACCCGTGTTTTTGGCTTTTTTTTGTTTGGCGAATTTGATAAAGAGTGCAGAAAATTTGAAAAAAGGTGAAATACCACCCTAAAAGAAACTATGATTCTGGATACAAAAACGAATACAATGCACTTTTTATAAAATTTTTCTATTTTTTTTTAGGAACATCAAAAAAAAATGAGTGAAAATCACCATTTTTTATGATTTTCTCAAAATACGTATTTTGGGGTGGAAAATATTACTCATATTTGGATTCCTTCCTTCAGTCATTTCCTCTCAAGATATTACTTTTTAATAATGTTGGAACAACAATTTAAGATACTGTCAAAAAAAAGTTCCTTTGAATTTCTGACTTAACAGCCACCTTAAAAAAAAATTAATTTTTTAAAACTTTAAATTTTAGTGACGCACACATCACACACATGCACAACAGATTGCAAGTGCCGGGGAAGGCTGCGAAGAATCCCAATTTCAGACGTCGCCTTTGGTTTAACAATGTAAAAGCGAAATCATGATGAAAAATTCCGAATTTTTATTTGTCAAGGAATTTTTCTTATTCCAAAACCATTGGAGCTGAAGATCAACTCCACTGGAAGGGTTATTATTTCCGATTTTTTTGTAAACGAACAGGCCCAAGTTGTAATGTTGGGGTCATGGGAACACCCATTAACCGACCCACATCAAAGCACACCCAAATTGGTTTGTGGTTTTTTTCACTCCGTATTTGGTGCGTAATTTTTCTTCTGACATTTTGGTGATTTGCTATAATGAATGAGGCTTGCCGGTCACCGCCTGGCCTAAATGGTACTCCAAGCTATAGCTGGCGGCCCCCAATAAAATTTGAAAGTGACAAAATATCTATAGTGTGCATTTATTTTCCTTGAGTGAGTGCGTCAGTTGCGTGATTGAAAGTTGCTGCGCGCGCACACACACGCTCGCGTTTAAAGCCGGCACTCAGATGCGCGCGGTGAATCCTTCCGACTCGTGGAGATAATGCACTACACTAAGCATTAACATTGAAATTTTAAACAAAATTCACCATAAAAAGGCATGGGTATTTTATCGCATCTTTTTAAAAAGAAACCTGGCACATTTCAAAAACCAAACATCTGAAATTAGCTTCACAACTTGAATGCTCTGCACGTTTCCACAATACCGGGAAGATGATTAAATTACCCTATTGTTCACAACATGACTTACTTAGCAAGAACATGCACCAATGGTTCCAGCAAGCCTGCGTCTACCACAGCTTGTATCTGCTGCGTGTTGCCAGCATTATTTACTGCTGTTCCATCATCCTCTTTCTGGATTTTGTTCTATTAGTCTCACGAGACTACCAATAGGGGAAGAGCCTGGGCACATCACTGCCTGCCGGAGTCTTGCTCGTCTGTGCCAGTCACGATGTTACCCAATGCCCTTAGTGTTGGGGTCCGCCAAGGACGAATTTAAAGCAAGTTTTTAGGATTACTATTATTCTTGGAAGCATTAACGGGAAGTTCTGCCCTATGTATTAAGGATATGCACCATTAAAATAAATTATAACTCACTTTTCGGTTACTCAGTTACTTGTGTGATACTGAAGTTTTAAACTGAACAAATCTTAATATATCACCCATCACTACAATATACTGCAATGTATGATATCCTTTCCTAACTTTTGTTGAGGACAGTGCATTCTGTCAATTACTAATTACGCTGATTACTCACCACTACGTTATTTCCTGGAATCCCAGGGGGAAGTTGTACACAGTCTGGGGATTCACCACCTGCTCTCACAAACAAGCTGCAAAAAAGTCCAGTTTGTTCTTTGCTTTTAGTTACATGTGCAACTTACAGATTTGACAAGGTGTAATTTAACTATGGTATGGACAGCAAATGGGTGTATGTCTTGCACAGTGAGCAGGAGATAGTAAATTTTCCGATTTACAATTGATCAATTGCAATTCAGTCTTGGTGTGAACAGCACAGTTGTGAAACTTCATTATAAATTTCAAACCGAAACTATGACAAAATGACACATCATACCCTCTTTTTCATTGGTGCCATCTGTAAGGTACGACAGTGCCCCGCAGGCATAGGCCAGGAATTCCTTGTCACAGTGATGGATTAGTGAAACCCATGGCTGGTAGCACACCAGTCACCACCTCGTCAGGGGGTGGAGGACTCTTGTTGCGACACATAGCAGGTTGAGTGTCTCATGTAACAGTTGGCGAAGGTAGGAAGGCTGGGGGGCCAGAAAAAACAGGTGAAGAGGTTCCGTTGATTTCAAAGTTGATTTAGATTTTGGCTCTTACAACAACTCCAGTTTTATGATAATCAATATTATGGCATCCGAACTAAACTTTTGGGCAGGTGGATGAGTTCCAACAGTGGATTATGATGCCAAGTCTGATTGACTATATCCCTCATCTTGGGGCCATCACTTGGAAAATTTTAAAATTGGTAATTAGTGATGGGTCAATCATACATCCAGTCTAGAACTTCTGGCTAGGCGTCAAATCTGCTCTTCCAAACAGAAAATTGGTCTCAAACCACGCAAATCTCATAAGAATTGTTCAGTGTGATTATACTGATCTTTTTTATTCATTTTAACACCTACATGTTTGATATAAAAAGTTTGGTGGCATTCTCAAATGTTTCGAAAAACATTTTCACTTTAATTCATTATAGTGGAGTAATAATTCTTGGCCATGAGTTACTAGGTACGCCTCTTTCCCTGGTAGCAAATAGTTCTGGCACACACCGAGACGCAGTTCACTCGACAAGCAACGCGTGCGTAAGCCGGGCCAATTTGTAAACTTATTACTCAATACTAAGCAATGATCAATTGATATTAATGAAAGCAAAATATGGTATAGATGTTGTAGACACTAATAAAATAAAAGACCTTGGGGGGAAACTCTGGTGCACTCAAGTTTTGTGTTATTATGGCAAAGGTTGCCATGGTAGATACCTACTGCAAATTTCCCAGCCCAGACAGCCTGCTCACTGACATTCTCGACACAGGAGATGAGAGGAGCTTAACATGAAGGCAGGAATACCTCCCTGGTCAACTACCACATGGGTCTGTTCGTTGCAGGTGCCGAGGCAATGTTGGTGATTGCCTGCCATGCAGCCTCGAATGTGTTAAAATCGGGACTTAGCAGGAAACAAAATTAAAACCAGAAGCTGTATATGAACAGATTATTTTCTATAGTCACTTATGAGAGAATGTACCCGTGATTGTTACGCTTTAAAAATGATAAATGTTGAATTGAAGACACTTGGCACTACTCATAATCCTATCTAAAATTGATCCACTAAAGTTAAATATTTGAAATTTGTAAAGCGATGGATTTAAAAGTCGCTAGAATTCTTGGATGTACATTATAGCACTGGTAGAAGTACAACTGGGGGTTCAATTAAAACATGGACTAAACTGATTTTATCAATCATAAATCAGATGGCGACCAAGCCCTATGATTTACACAATGTTGAGTCAAATTCTTACTGTCGCAATGCGAGAGGAGTTCCACAAACTTTGGCACCAATCCAGCCGCTATGATGTCATCAATGGGGGGATGACGCTCCCGGGACAGCATTTTCCTACATGGACAAAAGTCAGGAATTGTTACATGTCTCTCCAGTACCGTTTAAACTTTACTAATATAAAGGTCAATACAGACAGGGCTTAATTGTTGCGGGGGGATATTAATTAATTAACAATTTCAGTCTCATATGCTAAAGCTGTACAGAATTAGAGTATTAACAGTTTACAACGATATTTGTGCTTATATGAGTGTCATTAAGTTTATAAAAAACATCACAAATCTTACAAAAACATACACCACATATAAATTTCAGTCACAACATTTAAATAAAAGTTAATGTATTTGAAACAAATCAGCTCCTCAGGAAATTTATTCACCTGAAGATGGTGACCAATATTCTTTGAAATGTTTCAGCAAATCTGGGATGCTGTATATATTAGAATATTAGAAGTATTGATTTAAAAAACTTGGGTAATAGTCATGGAGTTAATCGACATTTGGTTCACAAGTAACCTAATTTGAGATCCCTATGAAATGGTGTAGGCTAACTCGAAGTTTGCGAAAACTTAATCAACAACGTGTTCTATAACCAGAAATCATAGATTCCGTCTGCCGAATCAATGTCGCCGGAGTATTTTTTATAGAATTCGTTATGTTGACTTGTATCCTTTGATCCTCTATAGAAGATTTCGACGATGCTGGCAATTTGAGATGAGGTCTTGCATGGAGGATGAACCATTTTTCTAGGGTCGGTCCGGTTACGGCAAACTTGTTTGGCCTTGTGGTCACATCTTACCTTGCAGACTGCACAGCATTGAATAATATTGAGCCATTCTTGCTTTTCATTTTCTGGCAGATCTCTGGAATTGTGAGTGCCACAGTGGGCTGAAAGTAACAAAGAAACAAACTTTTAGGACTTTCAAGGTTAAGGTGCAAGAAATCCCAAATTTCTTAAGTTACACTGCCATTGGTTTCTGGGTCAATGCATGAAGTTGGGTACACAAAGTGTGACATGGAGTCAAAATTTTTAACATTTTGATTGAATTTTATATAATGTCATGGTGCCATCCTGATCAGTTCCCAGGACATCTTCAGAAAAAAAACAAAATTTTGGCAAAAGGGTTTGAATTTAGATACTCCAAAGGAGAGGGCACTCAGGAGAGGGCACTCGGGACTGTCTGTAGCAACCTGAAAGTAAATAGGGAAGCCTTGATGAAGGCTAAGTTTAGTTTGATTAGCTTTTCAAGGGCAATTTGACAGTTCAACTCAATATCAGAACATTTAAAAATTAACCGTTCTATGAATGTCGAGTATTTTTTACACCAACATTTTTGGCTCAATTTCGGAGTTATTAAATATAAGGATGTTTCATTTAACTTGCGGAGTATACTAAAGCTTTTAGTACAGCTACTCACCTGCTTTTGTTCCTTAAGTGGACTAGGTGGCTCATCATCAACGATGATGTTGCGTCTTTTTTGCAGTTGGTCATCTTTACGTGCCTTTCGAATCTCAACAGACACATCAGCTCGTCGTCTTCTCATCTCCTGTGAAGACAGAAAATTGAAAGTGATGGCATATAATTCACTCCACAATCAATTAGAAGCCCCATATTTGTCAACCAGAAAGGCCAAAATAAAAAAAAAAAGTCAATTCCAGTAGGTAGCACAAAACCAAAATACATTTAAATTTCTGAAAATGTTATTTTCCCCATATGTATCCACCAACACAAAATATCAAGTCAAATCCGATGATGTTTTACTGTTTTTTAATGATTTGGAATTGCTATTTTCAATCTTGGGGGAATTCTTGGTAATCAAAAAAAATAAATGGGGTTAAAATGGCTTAAAAATCAAAATACATGCAGCATTTCATGATCCTAGCGCCTCAACTTTTGTTTATATTATATGTCACTATACCCGAGAAAGGTTATTTTCAAAATTTCAAATGATTCTGACAGTGCATTTTATGCAGCTCTGTAATGACCATTTTCCAATTGATTAAACTTACTTCGGTTCCCCTGCCTTTGTTCTTGAAAGCGGAGAGACGGTTGTTCTCAATTCCAGGCATGATGAAAGCTGGCTGTTGTAAGTAGTATTAAATTGCCAAGTGCAGCTCTTGAAGTGCAGTTTTGCAGAATTTGGGTGTCAAAGATCAAATTTGAGAAGGGATTTCTGTAATACAATAAAAAGTAGTCGCCAATTTATAGACTGATCATTCAGAATCGGAGGGCGTCTTGAGTGATTGAGTCCAACCCACAATGCACCAGTTTTGGGAAATTTTCCCTCAAGGTCATGTGATCCCACAAAAATTTTTGAATGTTGCAGGGGTACCCTGACTAAAGTTTTGCACAATCCAAAATTTGTGCGATTTTGTTCTGTAACCATTGGGAGTTGTGGACCACAGAAAATTGGTCATTTTGCACCAAAGCCTGTCCTATGAATGACAAGTGGTTTTCCATATAAAAAAAAAATATGGAAAATTTTCAAACTGGGCAAGGTATAACATGTACAGTTTCACTATTCCATTACTTAGGATAAAGTGAATTTCTTGCCCAACAACCACAGCTGAAATTTGGTCCATATCTTGACCAGGCGATGATTTTAATTTCATTGAACAGAGTTCTACAAGGTCAAACTTGGGATTCAAGAATCTTAGTGGGATTAAAACTTACTTGGACAGGAGCTATACGCACACCTCTTGTAAGAGCAACAAGCTACGCGGAGGTTCGGCGCATTCTTCGACCAATTACGCATCGCAAAACGAGGTGCGATGTTCCTCCTGGCCGCCTGCCCTATGTAAAACAACAAAAAGTGACTGCACTTGCATGCTTGAATAGGCCTACCCAATCTGCAAAGTTTAGAATTGTGGCAATGGGAATTTTGTCTGCCATTTACTTGAATGAAAGCCTACTTAGTCATAACACTTTGCAGAAAACTTCATGCCTGGAAAAAGTGGGGAATGTCATTCCCGGGAAATTTTGCTATTTGGAGGGAAAGTTTTGACCTTAAAATAAAGAAATGCATAAAGGGAAATTTTTAAATCTTGGAGGGAAATTTTGATCATATTCCCGGGAAATTTTGCATTTTTTACAGCCCTGGTCCCTCTTAAACATTGTTGCGACATTAGGGGAGTCAAATCAAGGTTAAATTGGGCTTTTTTTGCGACAGCTAATGAGCTATATCCCATGAAGTAAATATTTGTGCAAGATTTTGCACATAGGTAGTATTTATGATTTGGACTGTTACCAACATGCTATAGTTGGAGTAATAACTTCTTGGCCAAGTTACTATGTATGCCCGTTTTCCAGGCAAAACGGCACACCACTGGGTTGCACGTAGACGCAGTTTCGCGCGACAAGCAACGCGTGCGTACGCCAGGGCCAAGAAATTATTACCGTACTCAAACTATAGTCCCAACAGTGATGCAACTGAGTGTACACGAAGATTTAAACCACAAAATGTACTTCAGTTTACTGCTAAAATTACCTTGTATTGTGTTCACCTTACATTATAGAACACTGATATGGGATTTAGTAATAGTATTCTGCCACAATCCTTCAACATGCAGTTTATTCTGTTGAGGCTGCCAAGTAGTATTAATAATAATAATTTCTTGGCCTTAATTATGAGTATAATTTCTTGGCCAAGTTACTAGGTTCGCCTGCTTCCCTGCCAAAACAGCGCACCCCTGGGTCCGGGGGGTCCTCACTTTTGGTTTGGGTAGGGATGTGCAGCCGGGTGTTTGAAGCACTACCCCGAAAATATACCAAAAATGACGGATTTGCATTTGCTACCCATCCTTATACCTGCTTTGGAGGTTTTTGGGGCGAAGCCCCAGAAGCTGAAAGAAAACTGTTCAAAATGTATTTTGAGCCATTCTGGCAGCACTATTTTTGACACTTGTGGTTTGCATGCATTCTTCATACATGATTGACCATTGGAAAATCGCTTGCAACAGAAATGAAACCCTTTCATAAACCAATTTGCAAGGGACTGATCAGTATGCCAAAATTGCTGAAAATGCAAAGTTCTCTTCTCGGCCGCACATCCCAGTGCTCGATTTAGAGGGGTCTTACATGCACAAATGCAACATGTAACTTTGGCTCTGTGACGTGTAAAATTGTGCATTTTTCAGCCCACTTGAGGAAAAATCGGGGTGTGCGCATGTTAAATTTTATTTTCAAAATCGAGCCCTGGCACATCCCCGTACCCCTTTTCCACTAAGAACCACCCGCCCTGGGTTGCACGTAAACACAGTTCACGCAACAAGCAATGCGCGCGTACGCCTTGGCCAAGATTAAATTATTACTAAAACTATATACTCTGTAAACCTAGAAGTACAAAGTAAATTAATCGATGCGCTGCGCAGCATTATCGCGCCTTACTACCAAACGCGCTTAGGCGCAGTCTAAATCCATGAAATCGCGCGCGATTTAAGACACAGCGTATGATGTACGAACAAAACAGATCTCTTACACTGATACACAAAATACTGGTCGTATAAGTCGACATACCAGGCATTCCTTGTGAGGCTTGTGTGGGAGTTTATTGATTACTTTGTACTTCTAGGTTTACAGAGTATAGGTACGCCCGCTTCCCTGCCAAAACGGCGCAACACTGGGTTTAGCACGGGAATGAGCTACACTGGGTTGCACGTAGACAGTTCACGCAAAAAGCAACGCGCGCGTATGCCAGCATGCCAGGGCCAAGAAATTATTACCGTACTCAAACTATAATATAGTAGTGGTCTAGGGTGGTGGCACAATACAAAATTCTTTTCTGGAGTGGAAGCTGCATCACTATTCACTTTTTGATTTGTAATTGTGGCCTCCCAAACACCATGAACACAAATGGTCCGAGTGGTTTTTGAGCCTTTATCAGTTGCTGCCCATAATTGTTCAGAGTGGGCAACGCGCGCAGTCGTATACCTGCATAAAAAGGGGCTAGGTCTATGGTAGTCTCATGCGCGATTAACCAATGAGGAGGCCGACCTATTCGACAAGCCAATCCGGCATTCACTTCCGTGTTGACGCACGTCACGCTCGGCGCACGGTAAACAACTCTGAACAATTCTGACAGAGAGTATAGTTTGTGTGTGCTGTAATGAGTACATGAATGACCATCAAATCACTGATCATGCTGATCATAAAATGATAATGCATGCCATGGCACATGGGCATTTAGATTCAAAACAGATTGAAATTATCATTCATGAGACAGACTGTATAGTGTATTGTTAGACATGACAATCAAACTTGATAACGGTTAACAGTTAACAGTTAGAATCTTATTAACATAATTAACGCATTACATCCGATTGGTATTAACACGATTAAGATGATAACGGTATGTTGATCGATATCACGGACAATGGCAATGCCGGTAGCGGACACAGGCCGGTCACAAATTCGACAATGTTGATCTCATGTCAAGATGATCTGGCTCAGCTGACGCTCTCTCACTACAATTTCAGGCTATGCACATTACAATAGTGATGATGATACTAAGTTAAAGTTACAATGGTTTTCAAGTAACACCACTATTCGGAAATGATCGGAATTTAAAACAAGAAAAGTTCCATTTGCAAACTGCAATATAAAACCACATACACACACATGACACAAGCACGTCTTACCTTTCAGCTGTTCAGACGGGAAATGATTTTAAAAGGCACCGCGATTTAAAGGTCCAAAATTGTGGATTCTGATTGGCTGATCCGATATTTGCTTGTAGTAGTTTCAAAATATCCCGTACTGCTATAGTTCACTTTATTTCGGGAAAGATAATGCTAATTTTACATATTTTGAAATAAATATATAACTAAAAGAATATGTAGGATTTATTCATTTATATATTTGATCAAAATCTGGGACAAAATTAAACATTTGAAAGTTTGATTTAGGGTAACTAGAAACAGCATCTTTCGATATAGAGATTGTTTCAGAGGGTGAGGGTCACGGAAATGCGAGCAGCTGCGGTCAATCAGGCCTGCTAGCTGCGTTCAATGTCACAAGCTGCAGCGAGGTCATAAACAGAATGGACCAACTGCGGGTGTAAGGTAAAGCGTTGTAACCCGTAATCCAAGCAGAAACAAAAACTAAATTATTTGTCTAGCTAGTAATGGTATTCAAAACGGCAAGAGTTCCATGTCCCCCTCCCTACGAGAGTATGAATTCTGCAACCTTATCATGTGGTTTATTCTGTCAAGGCTGCAGAATTCGTAGGGCGGGGACATTTGAAAATCCTTGTTCGTTTTTGATCGCAGATCAAGCAGTTGTTATTCCAGTCGAACCGGCCTGGGCTGCCGAAGTGGCTAGTGACAAGTGTGTACCCGGAGACTGAGTGTGTAAAATCAATATAATGTGGTTAGTTTTCGTAAAAACATATTGTTTTAATTTCACTTTAAAGCCATGAAAGCGGCACTGGCATACTAAGTCTAAGTGATTTTTCTCCATTGAACCACACAGTGAAGCAATTTTAGTGCTGTACAGGCGCTATCAGCTTGATACTGCATGAACACCTCCCTCTAGAGTTTGCTAATGTGAACCTTCTTACTGGCACATTTTCACAAAATATGAAATTTCTTCAATTTGCTCTCAAAAAGATAGTCTAGGCCATTGGAAGAACAGAGATATATTTTACACATAAAAATAACATACCCCAAAACAGATAGGGACATTGTCATTGATATGAGGATAAAGACATCCATTCCAGGTAATTTGTAGGCCAACTTTTAAGTTTTCCATAACTTTAATCAACAAATGTGTATATTACATGAATATTTTTGACTCGTACTCACTGATATTAAAACCACAAAGGTATAGACCGATCAAACAGTGTGCATAGCGTGGGAAACATGCATGCGGCGTGCGTGTTCTTGTGTTAAACGCCATTTAACGTCGCCAGCGACGTTAAATTATAAAATCGTTGTTTACCAATAAGGAAGCTGATTTGGTCTTAATCATTTCGGGTGAGGGCTTTTGTATATAAAATCCTTACAACCATGCAAAAATATCGATTTTTAAAAATCTTGAGGGCGCACTATTTTTCAAATGTGCCAGTGTCTCTTTAATGTTGAAGCTAGTTATGCTTGCCCAACTCGATGTATTTTGTCAATTTATCGCGGTGTTCTCTGTAACTGGCTGGTTATTACTTTCACACGTCGGAAAGAATTTAGTATTCTGCCACCACTCTAATTACGGAATAAAGCGCAATCACAGTGGTGGCAGAATACTAAATTCATCCCCACACGTCTTTGCTACTCACTCATCGAGTTGGGTGAAATTCATATCAAAATTCGAGGAGTGCAAATTTCCCTTTTGTTGCACATTCCCTGATTTTACGCACTACGAGTCTACGTCATTATTGGTGGAATCCCCGGGCCCGTCACTGCCAGGAAGCGGAAATTATGTATCATTAGCGGGGGAATTAATTTCTGGATTTTTAACAAGAATCAAAATATATTTCTTCAAGTGGCCCATTCCATGTCAACATTCGAGATGTGCACCGCAGCACGTCGTGGATTTTTTTCGCTTTAAGTGTGGTGGTAGACATTGGTGAGATATGAAAATCCTGAAATTTTGAGCGTCATAGTCCATTTCGTTTTCCCACTAGAGCAATTGGAAATTTAGGGGGGGTCACCTCAAAAGTGCCACCCAATGTGAAAAACTATTTGAGAGGGTCACCGATTAGTAATGGGAGCCTCCAGACTTTGAAAATCACTATCCTAGGTAATATTTGGTGGTAGATCAAATCTGGCATCAGGAAGTTCATAGCATGTTGTACTTTAGAGTTAATGGAGGTCTAAATATGCACCTTTGTTCATTCAGGGCCATCTGGGGGTCTACTCCAAAATTAATAAAAATTTTTCTGTCCATCTTTTGGTCAATCAGAGTTACATCGTAAACTTTAAACCAATACAATTTATGAACACATTAGAAAGTAATAAGTGAGGTACAGCCCCTTGAAAAATAGGCAATTGTACTTTTTTGACACATTTTTGGACCCCCCTGAAAACAATGGTGACATTTGACACCACCCTCTACTTCAGATTTTTAAGATATAGCCAGTACAACTTTCCGTTGACAAAGACTAGCTTGGTGTCTTGATTTTTTCACAACAAAATCCACCTCAAGTTACCACACAAAGGTATATGTGACCCAGGGTTCATTGTACATGACAGTGTATATCACCATATACTTCTATTGGGGAGAGCAGCAAAAGTGTCTTGTCTAAAACATGAAACTAACAACACCAACTGTTTTCTTTCAAGAATAGTTCTTTGATGATGTACTTCAACATATCTGAAGTAGAGGGTTGATGTGGGTATTGTCAACATTGATTTTCATGGGGGGGGCCAATTATATGTCAAAGCAATTAGGATTTTTCATAGGCTGTAACTCACGTATTACTTACCTATTATGTACTTATGATTGTACTGGTAGAAAGTCCTGCAGTGCGACTCAGATTTACAAAAATTGACATTTAAAATATTGTTGCTTACGGAGTTCTGACACCCAAACTTGGTCCGTATGAAAGATATTGCTTTTTTACAACCCAAATAACTTTAAAAATAAAAGGAGCTTCACATTTTTGATGCCATATTTGAAATCTACACGCAAACAATTCCCAATACAGTGATTTCAAATGGGGTAGGGTTTACCATTACAGTTTATGGCCCTCTCAAAATTGTCTTTTGCACTCGCACAGCATTTTGCTGGTAACCCCCCTCAATTTATGAATGCTCCTGCAGGAAACGAAGGCGTTATGAACGCAAAATTTCAGGATTTTCCATTTCTCAGAGATCTCTATCAAACCAAAGAAGAAAAAAATTCCATGAATCTGCGGTGCACTCTCGAGTTGTTGACATGGAATGGAAATCCTGGACGATCTACTCCCTGGATATCTACGATTAATCCCTATTCATGTCGCCGAGCTTTATCAATAATCACTCACCCGTCACTCAGTGTTACTCTACCGCGATAACTTTTCGGCGGCCTTTATTTTTTAACATAACCGTGCCACGGGAATCACTCACAGTATAAACTGTAAGAAATTACATTACACTCTTAGTGTGTTTCAGTTTTATGCTAGAGCACAAGTATATGTAAGTTTCTACTGTTTTTTGCGGCCGTCAGTATGGAGTACCAAGAGATTAACGTCCACGAGGCAAGGGGTTCTTCATACACGATTTCATCTATACTAGAATCTTGAGTCTCACAAGGTGTTTTTGCGTTGTAACACAAAGGTTGTCCGGCGAAGTCAGGCATAACTAAGGAAAATAACTTGGCTACGGTAACATCAGGCTTCCAAAGTCCCAAAGATTTTGTCCAAATGCCCACGTTCAGGTTTAAATTTCAACATTTTCCTGTCCCCTTATTGCACGTTTGTGAATAAAAAAACAAAAAAAACAAAACAAGAACACCCCAGAGTATCAAAAACAAAATATCAAAAACGCCAGTGCTACTTTCAAATTTATTTGTGTATGGCCTACACTAATGCTCGCACGGTTACTGTTTAATTGATTCTGGGGGTGGAGTTGATCTCAATCGCCCATTGTGTGTTAAGGACACGGATTAAAGATAATTGGCCCATTAATGGAACAATAGGAACAAGCGTAGATCGTCCAGTAAGTAGATCGTCCAGGTATAATCCATGGAACTAGCCCCTGTAGGTAATGTATCTCATCACTTTGTGCCAGAGTCTGTTTAAATAAACTAGTAATTCGACCAATTCGGGTGCTCTTGTGCCACGAGCGCACGACTCCTCATTATAAATGTAGCCCCACTGTCCCAGTAAAGGTCCAATTTCGAAAAGCAGGGACAGTGGGGAATGCTTCACTAGTTGAAGCCCATGGCTTGGCCTTATTGAATTGTACATGCAATTTGAATAAAGAACGTTCGAGCAGTGCTAGGGATTTTTAAAATGGCACGAAAATTGAATTTTCAAATGCATTTTTCTCCAATTTCTTTCTACGAACTTAAAGTTCGCAGAACAAATTTATTAAAATGTCTTTCTTTGCCGTATGGTTAAAAATTGAGGATCCATCAAGTGTTTGAGAAATCAATCGGGCTATTAATGCTGATTTAGGAATTTTTTAGAGCTTCCACAGGAGCGTGCAACCTCCAAATCACCCAATTCTAGTATCGAACATCAGGCGCCCCCCCCCTGACATAACAACATGATTGACCTCCCATTCAATACTTTTCCCAAGTATTGATTGGGGTTAGAAGTGCTCCCCCTGCATCTTCTTTGTTCTCCTGTCAATAATAACACAGTATAAAAACCTCTGAGCACAATTTCTCAAGTTCTCTTGATTTTTCATGATATCATGATTGTGAGGTAAGGCCAAGAAAAATTTTTAGTGCAGGGACTTTAGCTCCAATAGGGCCTTAATTTTGATTGACCCATTAAAATTTGAACATTGTTCCTCGATGGTTTTATTTGTAACAGTCCTATAAAAAAGTGATGAGGCAAACATTGAAATGTGTGTGCGAGCTGAGAAAACGGCATTTTTCAAAATGGCCACCAACTCCCCCTATTTGAACTATATTTGGCTTTGAAGTTACCACTTTTACATATTCTATAAAAGAATTAATGAACAATATAAATAATGTCAGGTTTGTTGATATTTTAATTATTTATACATAAGTTAAAGGGGCATGTTCCGACGTCTTTGGGACCACCCCTCATTTACCCGGAAGTATATCAATTTGATATCAGATGAAGGCCGTATTTTCTCTTGTCGTCTGATTTTGAGCCCTCGAATCATTTCATTCCCAAGATATAAACAAAAAACCGCCGTTTTAGTGGTTGCCCTATTAGCACATATTGAATAGGCTTTGCAACATGCATTAATTGCGTCTACCATAAAACCGCAATTTGTTTCCCACGGTACTTGGATGGGGTGTATGTAATGTGCAAGTGCCAGGCTCTCGTATCAAGTAGATAACACAATACACATAATGGAAACACACCTTTAAATTGGTGTTATTTTAATAATTCAAAATGGCCGCCAATGTGTAATACGTAGGTATAATAATGGTATAGCTAATCCAGGAATGTGACAGCATTCAAGTAAACACCCATTAAACAGCATATTATGCATGAAAAAGCAAAACAAATTGAATTTTTTACACCTAAATCTATAAGTGGTGCTATGTTGTAATTAAAATGGCCGCCAATGTGCTTGAATATCCAATTTCAAGCATGATGCACGCTAGGTTCTATGGTTTTCAGACCAATGACGTCTGTAAAACAAGTACATTTCGCTAGCAATTTATTCGCTAATTTCGCTACGACCTCCAAATCGCTAAATTAAATTGGGCCGCCACTAAAGATGAATTACGATAGTTGTGTTTAACCTAGCAGGTTGATTCAAATTAGTGAAATTAAATTGCTGCAAAAATTTATGATTTACTAATTCGCTAATTATTGCCGTGAATTAAGGTTAAGTTTTACAGTAAATAATAACGCGACCCAAGATTCTCCCAAAACGGCGTAAACCAAATCTAGTGCCCAAAGGTATTATACTGAGCATACTCACTTCATTACATAGTTTGGCACCACCATATTTGGTTTATGTATCGTCGTATTTGGAAGTCCTTATGCATAATTTATGAGAACACTCGAGTATTTTACGTTCTCACACTTATTGAGTGAAAACAACAACAACAACTGAGGCCACATGCTATCTCACGGACTCAAATATCTCTTTTCCTAAGCAACATCAACAGGGTCTCGGGAGACTTTTTTGTGCTGAGGGATGGCAGGAATCTTTTTTTAGAAGCATAGTTTCTTCAATCGATTGGTTTTCCCATATTATTGGCAGAAAAATCGGCCGATCCGACAATGGAACACTAGGGAAAATGCAACACTGGTACATATCGCGTGACGCCAGATTTGTATATTCGTGTCTTGCGCCTCAACAGTGGCGACACACGCGTGCTTACGGGCAACAACCACGGCGCGCAGTGTGTGAGAGAAAACGGTTCCGGCTTGGCTATTCCATAATACACGAGATTCTCCTCTTGGTTTATATTCCAGCTCTATGGTTTCGACCCAATTACGATACATGTTTAAAACAAGTAACAGACCCTCTGATGCAAAAATATCCATAGAACCCAGGTTTTGTTTCCGGAGATATTGAGATTTAGTTTCATTTACACACATTCTCTATGATGGACTTATAATGTTAATCTCTCGTGCAGTACCAATTTAGATCAAATCTTTCGCAGTCTGTGACACAGACTATGCCGTGGAAAATACTTATCGGACTGCCGTAACTGAGTTTGTATTGGTTAGTGGATCAAAGGTCATCAGAGGTCATTCAAGGTCAAAAGAGGTCAAATGGGGTAAACGTTAGTGTATGGACATGAAACTTGGAGGGTGGGGTCGATTGTTGATGCTGAAAATTTTAAAGGTCACAACAAGGTCATTAGGGGTCATTCAAGGTCAAAGAAGGTCAAAGTCTATTTCTCAGAGACTTGAGGGTTGCACGTTCATGAAACTTGGTGAGTGGGTGCCCCTTGACCTTCCAATGACCAAGTTTGTATAGACCAGTTAACAGCAATGTTTGTAAACATGTTAGGGCCTGGTATCTTGAACTAGGTCGGCCTGACTGTTACACACTGGGCAATTGTATCTGTTAGAGTTTTAATACTATGGACCATAACGATTGGCAGGCATGGATTGGCAGTCAACAAAAGAAAGTGACGTAGGATGTTAACTGGTCTATTGGTTAGTGGATCAAAGGTCATCAGGGTCATTCAAGGTCAAAGGAGGTCTAATAGGGTAAACATTAGTGTATGGACATGAAACTTGGGAGGGTGGGGTTGATTGTTGATGCCAAAAATCTTAAAGGTCACGACAAATAGGCTAGCGGGCAAGATCTCATGGCGTTTACAAATGTGACGCACACCCCTAACAAGTACAAAATTTTGCTGAAATAAACTGTCAAAATCAGTTCTACGCGTGTTCTCACTTCTAGTATGTGCTCATTTTCGTGAAAATGAATTAAATGTCATCTCCTTTTTTTCCCTGAATATCAGTGACCAAGAGATGTACACCACGTTCCATGACTCCAGCAAATAATGGTGCTATTGATAAGTAAATCCGCCTGTTAGGATGAATAGAACAACGGACTTCAGATTCTCTGGAACTGCAAAACCATTGTTATTGTCCATGACGTTAAAAGCTTTTGAATTGTTTTCACCGCCCGGTTTAGATTGAGCTACAGCCTCATTCACGAAGAAAATAAAACTCAAACTTCTGCTGGGAGTTTAATAACTTTGATCGTATATTTCATCATTTATTCAAAAAGGAAACGAAGATGAACAAAAATCATGAAAGAAGTTTGATTGGCAAGCTATGACCTAACATCTTGGTGCAGAACCAACACCCATCATATTAATATTGGACCTCTTTTCTATTCAATTAAAAGTTTGTTTGGCACCGGTTCACCTGCATTTCATATCGGTGAATGATTTTAGATTTCTGCTATGAAAGCAATAAATTGCATAAAAATGGGGTTACGTGACAAGTTACGGGTTTGGTTTTGCACAAAGATGTTTTTTTCTCCTTTTGTGATTTCCTCAATTCTTTGTATCATTTCCTAGGAGCAGTGCTCCCTGCTCCCGCACTTTCTGGGACCCTGTCTCGTATCATTCTGCACAAAACCCCAAATTGAGAAATTATCAGCTTTGGCAATCATCTTTCATTGATCATGGCTGATGAAACAATGTCACGTCACTTCTCCTGAGGATATTACGCTCACTCATGATCATGGATATGGGGAATTACTTGGGCCTTACCAAAATGCTCTACAATTTTGCAGGGCCATTCAAGATAAATTTGTATAATTTATTTTCTTAGACTATACCTTGGTTCAGCGTAAGCAATGGCAGCCTTTGAAGATCAGGAATCTGTTCGTCGTGAGAGACAGCAAACTCATTATGCCATGTTGAGTGAACTAACAAGACTGGCAAGAGAGGTACCAGCGTAAGTATACTGAAGTGATGATGCTTATCCTGTGCCTTTTTAAGTTGCAGTGCCTGAGTGTAGCCAGGTTCCCGCACATCCTGGGGATGGCAGAGGTGCAGGACCATGGGGACGATCCAAACCACAACCACAAAGGGGGTCCAGGGACGCTTAAGGCTTCGGGGGGTGAAACGCCCGGGAAAAATGTGCGTTTTTTGCAATTTGAGCCTTATTTCAATGCATTTCTTTTCTCCTTTTTATAGACCCCCAGGGTGCGCGCGCTTCCTCTGCACCTCCCTGGCTACGCGCATGCAGTGCACTTGATTTGAATATGTGTGCACTGAAAGTCTGTAGAGTGTATATGTCTGCATTGTAACTTCGTACTTTGAACTGGACGGAGTATAGTTGTGAAGTTCCCATCAGGTTAATAATAATATATTGTCAATTTGTAATTTGCATGCACCCTGCATGGTGCTCAAGGCATGATTGCCAATTATTAATATGCTGCCATCAGGAAATCGTCACAATCATTTACTTTAATTTAGCCCAAATTTAGGCTGAAATTGGTTGAAATTCCCTGAAAAAGAGATTGCTCCATATCGTCTCGCTTTTTCAAGCCAGAGGGAGCAACTCCCCACCCCCAGTCGGTATGCGACTGGTGTTGCCAGATGATTGCAGGAATGCACATGCACAATTTTTGACTGTGAAGTGTGGGGTTTCCAATGTGTCCCCAAAAATGAATAATTTCAAAACCTTTTAGAAAACTTACTGCAAGCCATTTTCCCTCAAAACTTCAGTGATTTTACATTATAAAGAGTCATGCTTGAAATAATTACTCTTCAGGAAACCCAGATTCTTTGAAACAAATGCAAATAGGGATTGGTTCAGAGCAAATTTCCCACTTCCCCCCATTTAAATTACTTACATACAACATGGGAGCATCACTATTATAGTCAATACAGCCAGAGAAAGTGCATATATGTATGCACATCTTTCTAAAGAATTGAAATTGTTGCTGAAATACGATGGAAAGGTGCCCACATTCAAGTAAGAATACATACAAATTCCCATAATTTTTGTGTTTTCCATATATATTTTCCCTATATTCTTGTTTTAAAGTGTATTTGCCCTATGCATGTATTTAGCCCTATATTTTGCAAGGGTTCACTTCAGAGGGTGTTTTGAGTCAATCCCACAATTCACCAGTTTTGGGAAATTTCACCTAAATAGGGTCATGTGATAGCATAACAAGAGCGGTCACCGCCCGTGTGGATTCGTGCAACCTGTGGTTTGGTGGGTTGTGACCGGTGGTACTTTGCAGCCCGGTTTGGGATGACCCTGAAGGGAATGGCCAATTGGTAACTGATGCAATGGCCCTTTAAAAATAAAGAACAGTGCTTTAATTTTGTAATGATGGAATTGTCTGGTATTGATAGCTGCTTTTCGCCTATTGTATTTTTCGTATTGATCAGACTTTGATTTTGCGCACCTTGTTTTCACCGCGAGTCGGGGATTCCCTGGGCTTTACCTGGTTTGTTTTCACTGCGGTGAAGCCCTGTGTTTTCACCGCGGTGAAGTCCCCTCACCATCCGCTCCCGGCCATTTACGACCGTCATGCTAATTGTATTTTTCGTATTCTTTTTTAAATGATTTTTACATGGGGTCACAAAGGTCGCATAGGGTCACAAAGATTACATGGGGTCACAAAGGTCACATGGGGTCACCAAGGTCACAACAGCCGCCCCATCCCACCCTTCCCCCGACGCACCCCGACCTTCCCCCTCCGACACACCCACCACCTCCCCGTTGCATGCCACCCGACCGCTCCCCGGCACACTGATTTGTGAATGGGCTAAATGTGATGTGAGGTCAGCAAGGTCATGTGAGGTTACTAAGGCCGCATGGGGTCACCAAGGTCACTCGAAGTCACCAAGGTCACACGAAGTCACCAAGGTCACACAAAGTCACCAAGGTCACAAGAAGCCACCAAGGTCACACAAGGTCACCAAGGTCACATGAGGTCACCCAGCCCCTCGCCGATGCACCCCACCCTTCTCCGACGCACCCCACCCTTCCGACGCCACCACCCCAACCCTACCCAGATGCACACCACCCCGACCCCGACCGACGCACCCCACCTCGACATTTACACCCCACCCTGCCCCCTCCCCAACACCCCACCCTTCCCCTCCATATGATTCACACACAAGATGTATGGTATAGTAGTTTTTCATGTAGCAAAGGAATATTGCATATCCGATGTACCATTTAGCGATACAGTAATTATGCATATTTAATTAGCTCATTTGCATACCTAAGCTGCATGTATCAGGAAACTTTCAAATGGCAAAGAAGATGCGCACCATAATGGGTTTTCGTGCAGTGAAGGAGTTTTGTAGCGATGTACCGTTTTAAAAATATAGTGCTGATTATGCTGATTTTTGCATATCAATTAGCTCATTTGCATATGTAATTTGCTCGAAATATGCCCAACATCCAATCAGGTCAAGAACTCTTTAACCCGCTTCCTTCCACCAAGTTACATCATTATACACCTTACGGAACTCCAGATAACTTACACACAAGCCTTGAGGGGAAAGGGTTGTCATTTTGACCGGCCAAAATAAGCTAATTAGTATTCATGAATATGCAAATAATGCAGCCAAAAGCTACACATAATATTGCGGCACCTCACTATCATCCTATCAAGTTTGAAGTAAATCGGGATTAGCGTTTAGCCAGCAGAACATTTCAAAAAAGGTTAACCGAAATGTCTGAAAAATATGCAAATAAGCTAATTAAAATTCATGAATATGCAAAAAATGCAGCCAAAAGCTACACATAATATGGCGGCACCTCACTCTATCATCCTATCAAGTTTGAAGTAAATCGGGGATAGCGTTTAGCCTGCAGAGCATTTAAAAAAATGTTAACCGAGTCATACGGACGGACATCCGGACGGACATACGGATGGACATACGGACACACAGAATTTGGACTAGTATGTGCCTCCATGAACATTCGTTCAGGCGACACAATGCATATGTAATTTGCCGAAATATGCCCAACATCTAATCAGGTCAAGAACTCTAACCCGCTTCCTTCCACCAAGTTGCATCATACACTTTACGGACTGGCGCGTAGCCAGCCCAGTGGTTCCGAGGGGGCAATTTCCCGGTAGACGCATCAAATTTCCCGATCACAAGCAAAAATTTCCCGGTCGCAGGGCAAAGAATCCGAAAAAGGGCTGATTTAACATAAATATCAGTACCGGTAGTGTTTTATTTGCCGATTTCCCCTCAAAACAATTTTCAGAGGGGTCACTCTGCCCCCCTCTGGCTACGCCACTGCTTACGGAACTCCAGATAACTTGCACACAAGCTAATTAATATTCATGAATATGCAAATAATGCAGCCAAAAGCTACACATAATATTGCGGCACCTCGCTATCATCGTATCAAATCGGCATTAGCGTTTAGCCAGCAGAGCATTTCAAAAAAGGTTAACCGAAATGTCTGAAAAATATGCAAATAAGCTAATTAAAATTCATGAATATGCAAAAAATGCAGCCAAAAGCTACACATATTGCGGCCCCTCTCTACCATCCTATCAAGTTTGAAGTAAATCGGGGATAGCGTTTAGCCTGCAGAGCATTTGAAAAAAAGGATAATCGAGTCATACGGACGGACATACGGACACGCAGAATTTGGACTAGTATGTGCCTCCATGAACATTCGTTCAGGCGACACAAAAATGTCCGGACGCAAATCTAAAGCTTTCATTCTCATCAGGCGGTGGCGGCCAAGCTTCATTCATAGCGCGAAACTGCCGAACGAGTCATTGGACGAGCCTGAACAGTGACCAGGGGTTCGTCCGCGAAACTCAGTCGTAAATCTACGTGCATACTATGTCATGCCTGAGTAGATCAACTTATCCAAAGCACTGTGTAAATGGTATGAAAAGGTCTATTATGTAGGACATACGCATGAGTTAGTATACACGTAGGGTTACGCATGAGGTTCGCGAACGGACCCCGGAATTTGAAGTCACTGTGCGCGTTTATAAATAGATCAGTGAGTGGCGAGTGTGAATTCCCGTACGGAGCCGCGACTGATCTAAGTCGGTGGTGCATAATTGCGCTGCAAAACTATCATCAAATCGTTTTTAAAGACCGGACATGAGAGGATTGCTACATGCAGGTCAACGAATCATTCCACGGTGGTGCATAGGCTAACTGGTACCGGGCCTAGTACATGGTCCGCAGCTATAAGTAGCGGTGACCTTGCGATTGAACATGAGGTCAAGCAAGCCTCGTTCAAAATGGATCCCGTTTGTACCGTTATTCATACCCAAAAAATACTTACACTGGAGTTGATTCTTCAACTCCAACGGATTTTGAGTGGAAAAATATTGATATTAAACATATTTCCGACTTTAGAATATTTGTCAAGTTTTCGTGATTACGTGCTAAACCTATGGGAACGGAAAAAACGACGCTATCTTAGGCCGCCCCTCCCCCCCCCCCGATTCTCATGGCCTAACCATACATACTCGTTACGTCAAAAATTTGTCCATCATTTGGGATAGCATACTCAAAATCCATCAGATGCCAGGGCCTACATCGACGTCTTTGGCTGCTTCTTCTATCCATTTTCAACAAAATATCCCGAAAATTGCCCAAAACTTGACACAAAACGGTGTATCTTCAACAGAGATTCGGACGAATTAGTGTAACACTGTCACAATCACTCACACAATCAAAACAACAGCAGTGATTCTAAAAATTACTCTCCTCATTTTCTCTAATTTGCCACAAATTTACTCCTTTTTCCTTGTTTCTGTACAAAACCACCGCCATCTTGTATCTAATATTGAAGATCATATAACTTTTGAACTAAATTCTTGATTTGGGTGAAGTAAATTATGGAAATTTTATTAACTTGCGATGAAAACACTGCCGATGGCTAAAGCCAAAGATTATCTAGAGGAAGATAGGACACCCCCCATTTTTGTGTAACGGAAGTGGACTTCCATGGTGGAGGACGCCCAAGTATCTGGTAGGTAAAAGCGACGACATCGCAAATTTTACTGTGTGGACCAATGGCGCGAAGTGCTTGCTACGTTGGGAATAGCGCCATCTGGCGTCTTGTAGGCAATTTGCTGACGTAGAAGCGTTACATCGTTTGCCGTACAAATATAGGGGGAG
>JAMKCH010005468.1:0-33526 GCA_023653785.1 Ophioderma brevispina
CTGGGTCTGCTACCTGCACACATACTCTATACTTTGTCTCGTCTGAAGTATGAAGTGGTGACGCGCGCGTCCACCCAGTGCCGCCTTTCAGTTGCAGTGCGCTTGTGCTTTACCTACGCGCACGCTGAAAGTTGGTTCAATGTATACGCCCGCGTCGCTACTTCATACTTCAAGCTGGACAGAGTATAGGTACCAGAGTCCCTTCCAACCCACATTAGGCCAGCGTGGAAGGGTAGGCCTTAATCCAGCATGGAAACATGTTGAGGCTTTGTCCTGCAGTGGACTGACAAAGCTGATGACATTTTTTAAAATGAAATTTTCCCTCTCTTAGGCATTTTCATCACAAAAAAGAGCAAATTTTCTCAGTAAATAATATAAAAACAAAATTTGGTAAAATGACAAATCAAAATGTGTGCGGCCTACTGAAAACAAACTTGTTTTTCTTTGGCCTCATTGCTTGTGACAATTTTTACTGTAGCCTCGATGGAAACACTTGGGCTGTTTAAGCACAAGGAACTAAGTGTTCCCCAAAAGATTGAGTGTCCCCACTAAAAAAAGTTTTAAAGAGAGGAAACATTTGGCTCTGCCACAAAAGTTGTTGCTTTTCAAAAAACACTTTTGGCATCAACACACATTCCTTTTTTCCAAAAATGTTGTCAGAAAAAGTGGCACTTTACCGTATTCAAAGGACTGAAGTAAAGAAATGATCAATTTACAACAACGATTTCATTTCCTTTCTTTATATGCATTGCGGTCTGAAGTAAATAAGCTTACAACATTAACGCATAGGCAAACAAATAAACAAAACAAATATGCAGTCAAAAATAATGAGATGAGATTTGTGTAAGCAACACCACACCAGCAACACCAGGTGAAATGTGAAGCAGATCAGGTTCCCAAGCAGATCGACACAAAGGAGAACGCTACTCTGGCTCTACGTGGTGGAATTATCCAGCGAGCATGGAACCACATTCATCAACAGAACATCGGAAAATTGGTAAACAACATGTGTACACACTACATTGATGTCATCAGTGGCAAAACAATTAAGGCATTTCAAACATTACCTCTTTCTTCATAAAAAGAGCATATGCAAAGAAAAATGACTTTATTTGATACTGATGAATGTAAGCTTACATCTCTTTGTTTGTTTTCCTGCATATTTGTCTTGTTTATTTGTTTGCCTATGCGTCAATGTTTTAAGCTTATTTACTTCAGACCGCAATAAAGAAAGGGAACAAAATCATTGTTGCAAATGGATAATTTCTCGACTTTAGACCTTTGAATACAGTAAAGTGCCACTTTTTCTGAATCTTTTTTTTTAATTTTTTAGTTTTTCCTCTTTTTTTGCCAAAGGTGTTTTTTGAAAGCAACGACTTGTTGCAGAGCCAAATGTTTCCTCTCTTTAAAACTTTTTAAAATTTTCTAAACATCCAGTTCTAAGTGAAGTTATGCAACGAAATGTCCTCGAATTTTAGGGGGGAACTTATCTTTTGGGAACCCCTTAGATAAAGCTTGTGTTTTGCTTCTAAAACTGATCTGAATTTTTCTGCTAGAACTTTTATTTCTGCCTGGGTAAGAAAATCAGCAAGTAAAGCTGATTAAATAAAATGTCTTTTTAGATACATTGAAAATGGAAACACTGTAAAGGATGACCACGACAAAATGTCAACAGTTTTGTTCAAAATTACCCAAGATATCCAAACGCCCTTCTTAAACACCCGAGATATTTTTATTGGTTCCTAAACACAGCTACAGCAAGTACTGCTAAAGCCAGCAAAATATGCAGAGTAACAATAAGACTGACTGATTTACACACAAAAAGCTTGGGCAATTTGACTGATTTACACACAAAAAAATGCTTGGGTAAAATCTACAGTAATTTTAGTAATATGTTAATGATAGCTTCTATTTAAAGTTATTTTTATAGCCTCTGTCGTGTATCTATTGTGCGATCACACGGGCAACATGGCAGAGGCTAAAACAATACCTCTATACTATAATTACACCATCTGAATAGATGAGATACATGTAACACATGTTGTAATGAAACATACAGTACCAAATATTCAGGGTTCTCACAGAGTTTTGATCCTCAATTTCCAGGTGTTTTTCAAGTATTTTACAGAGATGTAACAGAGGAGTTGTCCTGAAATCCAAAATTTGAACCGATAGGAAGGTTAAATTTTGCGTAGCATCCAGCAAATTCCTTTTCTTTCATGATTTTAGGATACAAGACCCCTTCTCCAAAATAAATAGGTACCGGTTCTTAAAATTTGGGTTTTTGATGCAGTTTTACCTTTATCATTAACACTTTGATCTCAAAAATTGATTTTTTTTTGTTTTGTTTTTTTTACATTTCTGTAATTAATTTTTTTTTCGCGGAAATCCGGTAATTTACGGTAAAGTTACATCTCTGATTTTAGTCAAAATTCCAGGCAATTTTTTACATCCTTAAATCTTGAAGTTGAATGACAATTTTGGTAAAATTATGCCAAATATTGATTCTAGTGTGAAGTCCAGAGGTCCATTCCCCAAACACATTTTATTTAAGTCGCAGATGCATACTATGTCATGTATGACTGGAACATATATACATACTGAATGCAAAACTCATCCTTAAAGGCTGATTTAGAGATTTCAAAATATAATTTTTTGGTGTAGTAATTAAAAATAGTCATCTAGAACTAAAGATAGTTACCTAAAATGCTTAATTCCAAAGTTTGAGATGAATCGGAGTTTTCGTTTTCATGCAGTCAACATTTATGCACAGTATAACAGTGCCATAGGATACCATGTTTAACAAAATTTCAGGATCCGGAATTTTATAACAAAGTTGTGATTTTCTATATGAAAGACTTCGATTTGAGGTTAGTTATTTCTCACAGTGATTAGTATATGGACAAGCATTAAGTATATACAAAAAACACGATTTGTTTGAAAAATGAGTGCGCCCTCATTGGGAAATCTCTGAGTCAGCCTTTAATGTATCGATCACTAGATGACAACAAAAAAAAAACCTATTCTATGAGCCTACATAATAGACCTTTTTATACAGGTTACATAGTTTTACATAATTTGGTCCACTCAGGCATGACATAGTATGCACATAGATTTATGACTGAGTTTTGTGAACAGGCCCCAGACTTCAAGAGTCTTTCTGCTCATAGAAGTTTTTTGTTTGCCATTAGTGAGACACACATGAAGGTTTTGGAAAGGGGCCCCCTGGTTTTTGCGAAATTGTAATTTTCCATGATGAGTGAGAACCCTGATTATTACAAGTGACTACCTTGTTGTCACAGAGAGCTATCCTCAAGCATCGTCATGCTTTTATGCTACATGTCACACACGAGTCAATAAACAGTTTCCTGGGAAAAAATGATACGGCAGTACCCTACCACCACATTTCACTATAATAGCCTCTCCAGTATAAATTGCGCCATGGTCTGGGCACTTTTCTAATCTTAGACCCTGATAAAACCCAATTGTTATCATGCAGCCCTACTTGACACCCAACAGCATCTTCGTCCAGTGCAAAACAGCATGTCCAATATCGCCGGCCAATGTGGCCATTCTTATAATAGATCTTGGGATGCCATCGACAAAGGGACACGTCTCCACGAGAATCTCGTATTTTTCCACACTGGTAGCATGGATCCTCTCGGTACCCATCGGATTCTAGCCAGCGTGAGTCGACACCCCTTATGTTGAATCTTTCAATCAACCAGTTAAAGTCTTTACAAGTACACTTTAGAGCGGCAAGATCGCGAGTGGATAGGTATCCGAATATCTGTGCTACGATATATGTTGGTAAATAACCCAAGGGATAATCTTGAATTACCTCGCCATTTTCGTCTACTTCAACATCGCTCTCCTCATCCTCACTAATATCCACCTCACACATCACAAGTGGAGATTGGAGAATTAAGTAACGAAGTGTACCCACTTTAGCTGGATCGGCATACACTCTACTGGTGCGATTAACTGATCTCTCATTGGATTTACTTGACGATGACCAGCTTGACTTGTACTTTCCTTCTCCATTTCCACCTTTGTTTTTATCGTCTTCATTTTCAGCTTTATTTTTATCTACTGGAGGTGGTTGAGAAAGAGTGATATCAGCACCACTCAAATAAACTGTTTGAGTTGGTTTCTCTGGGTAAATTTCACCATCACACACAAAAAGAAACTGTTCCTCTTTCATCGGCTGCTGCTCAACTTGCGCAGTGGGTGCTTCCGCCCCTTGCACAGCAGCAACATTTTCTTTGCTTTCTAGTACCTCTTCTCCATCACAACTAGCTTTTTCTTGATGTCTACCATTATTAGGAATATAATCGACTTGTTCTTTACATTGGAGTTGTTCAGAATGTGCAGCAATTGCACCACTGGCTTGTGGATCCACATATTCATCTTTACACGGTAAAGTGTTCATAGTACTTTCTTCATGATCAGTAGCTAATTCCACAACACTTTTAAAGACTCGCTTTGTTTTGATTCAGCAACTAGATCTGGGTGAGGAAAGAGTTCACCTCTGCTAGCAGGTTCTACCTCATCAGTCTTGCCTTCTGTTTTTTCCTCCCTTGGTTGTACGATTTTAGACTTTACACTGATCTCATCATTGGTTGCCTTGGCAATATCTTCTCCTTCAAGAACATCATCTTCTTCATTGCTTTGAGATAGTAAAGGGGAGGCTGCCTTCTTTGTTATGACTTCGGTGGTTTCTTCCAACACCACTTCTGCTACAAGTTTTGGAGTCAATTCTTTACTCATTGAACCAATACTGTTCTTTTTCACAGCCGGTTCTGAATGTTTTGGTGATGAAACCACCGAGGCCACCTTTATATCAATACCTCCAGAAACGACGTTCCCATTCATGGATGTTACATCAAGACAAGTTTCTGCAACACGAGGACATGTTTCTTCAAGTTCCACTTTCACCATGTCATCTGTGGAACAGCTATCTGCTTCATTATTACCAGTTCTCTGTGAAGATTCTGAAAGATGTACACCACTGACTTTGCTCTGGTATCTTTGGAATGCAAGATCAGCATCTTCAAGAAAATGTCTGACTCTTTTGGTCATCCAAAATTTGAGATGGTTGCACATAAAGGACATCTTTAGCACAGATATCATTGATATCATCACTTTTACTTTCTTGATCAGTTTGGTTAATTTTGCACTTGGAATCTTCTATTACTTCTTTTAATCTTCTAATATCATTCAGACAATCGTCCGCCTGTTGTGTAGATTTTCTTTTGGTTGGTGATAGTTCAATGGTTATGTTTTTCATAGCACCATTACTATTACTTTGGCTGTCACTTATACTTGAAATGTCCGTTGGGTCACCTTGAGCCTGGAGCACCTTGTCATCACTAATGGATGCCTTGTTGAGAGTAGGGCAGGTAGATTCATTACTGGAATCAAAAGGGCTATCATTAACTGGTGTTAGTTCTTTACAAGTAGCACCAAGAAGTTCTTGCGAACACAGAATTGCATCTTCTTTGCTTGCTTTCTCCGAGACACTTTCATCATATGCTACTGAATTTTCTTCAGACTCGCCATTTAAGTCAACATACACAGATGAACGCTGTACTTTACTGTCAGTTACTTCTACATTCTCAACTTCTGGTCCCATTTTATCCAGGCTGGTTGAATACTTGTATTTTGTTGTTTCGTCACTTGGAAGTCTGACACATTGTTCGAGTTCTTTCCCTGTGATTTTTGCCACTTCATTCTGATAATTTTCTTTTGCTTGTTTGATAAGAGAAGTGCCACTTCTATTGGAATGACTACTCTTTTTAATTTCTTGAACAGTGTTGCTGTTTCCAGGTTCTCTATTTGTGCTAGCACTAAACTTGTTCTGGTCCACAGAAATTGAAGCGTCTCTGCTTATTTTTTTAGTCTTTTCTGGAATGTGTCTTTGTTGGTTTATAACTGCATTGCTACTGCTGATATGTTCACAATGTGCACTAGGCCTGGCGTAATCCTTTGTCTGGCTTTGATATACAGCATCTAAACTTCTTGAGGTTTTTAGTGGTTGCATCAGTAATGAATCTGAATGCAGAGCACGACTCTGTATATATTGTTTTTTACTGTTACAGTTCCTCGGAGGATTCTTGCTACTGTGAGTCGTTTCATGAGAAGCAAACTGAGTATTTTGACAGTCTTCTTGTCTACTCTGATACATGGAATGGCTTTCAGGTATGGAATGGGCATTATGCATCGCTGGTAATTCGTTATTGGGCTTTTGCGATTCGTTACAAGATGCAAGGAATTCATTGTGTTGATGCGGTGATGATCTGAGATGCTGGTCTCGCCTCAAATTCATGGCAGCTGGTGATGGGTAACCGACTCCTTGGTTCTCCGTGCATCCGACATAAGCATGGGGAGAACAGTGAGAGGGAACGCTTGGAGGAGATCCATGATTACAAGAGTGGCAGCTGTGTGGACATCCAGAAGAACTATCATATTTGGGCGGCACCCAACTGCATCCAACTGGAAAATAACGGGCTACAGGTGGCTTCCTACAGCAATGACAAGGGACTTCGTTTTGTCTGCCGGCATTTTGTGGAATAGGAGGTGGCGGTGGTGGTGGTGGTGGTGGTGGTGGTGGCGGCGGCGGTGGCGCGGGAGGGCAATGCTGAAATGGCAAAGGAAAACCTGGCTGTGAGCGAGTATGGTCACAACTATTGAACTGCTCAAACACCGATGCCCCCGGAGGAGCCGAGTGTCTGGATGGTTGGTTCTTTTTTCGCGAATGACGACAACAGGTATTTGAAGCCGGACAGGTGTTTGCGTTTGGAGACATCCATGGGCTTGGGTTAGGTGATGGCCAATGATTGCCACAACTTGCCTGTTCAGCTTGCAATCTGCATCTACAGTCATGTGCAAACTGGTTCCCCTGCCTGGGGTGAAAGCCATCATTTTGTTGTGGTAGCTGTGGCTGAGACTGGTCTGGATGGTTTCCATTTCTTCCACAGTTTGGACATGGGCACGGTATGCCGTCTTGCTTGGAATTAAATACTGGTTGTGATGGGTTTACATTTTGAAAGTCACTATTATTTGATGAATGACCTTCCTGTGTACCTGAAGCAATTGCTGCTGCTTGCATTCCATTAGGCTCCCTCTGTTTCGAGCAACTACAGTTACAATGTGAGGGACGGTTATTAAACTGGCCATTCCAAAATGGATAAGGTGAATACTGCTGGATTGATGCCAGATACTCCCATAAACCAATGAGGCTCAGCACGCCTGGATGAACCCACTGTTTGTCACCATCGCAGTTTTGACAATGGCCGGTCGGGACAGCATCACCAGGTGCTGAAGGCATGCTCTGCCCAGGACAACCCTCTTGATGGAATGGACTGAAGCTTCCACTGGCCACACTGTGGGCATATTGTAACCATGGTAACACATGAGGAGGGGGTGGGGGAGGAGGGGGAGGAGGTGGGTACATTGACATAAAACTTGGAGGTCTTCCAAAACCGGCATTGTGGGAAGAATAACATTCTTGATTTCTATTATAGCCATGTGCATCTTGCATGTTTTGTCCCATATACCAGTTCATGGATCCTCCGTGGTAAGGCATGTGAGCCGACCTTTGGTTATTTGTTGCCTTTGGTATACATGAAGGACCATCCATATCCCCCTGGTTTGAAACTTGATCTGCCATGGCACCCTCAACCGCCTTTCTTTCTTGCTGACCGGATGGCTGATTGGTACCAGTTCCTTCCGACTGCTTATTCTCTCCAGGCTCCATTTTTAATCTCTTTGTGTTATCCGTTGGAACCACTGGTAGCTTGTCTCCATTTCAGTACACAAGCATTTTTGAACGGAGTTAAGTCAGTCTGTCAAAGAAAAGAATTATAGAATATATTTAGGTACAACTCCTTTTCATGAAATTAAACAAGTTAGTTTGCAAACCTCTAGGTCCCCAATGCATAGAAGTTAACAGTTAGGCCAATTGATAGGCGTGGTGGTGGTGAGTATGCTCCCCAGAACACTAACATTGAATGGGACTTTGAACTTGTATTATTTTGTATTCTATTAGTAGTAAAATTGGTAATGTATATTAATTAATCTTTCCCTGGAGATGGCCAGTGCCATCTGCGCTCGGCCAGATTCGAACCGGCGACCTTCGTATTACATGCTGATGCAGGGTTGGTAGAGGAGCGATAGATATCAGGTGTTAGGTTCGAAAGGTGTCCTTCGCTTTCCTAGTGGATAGCATCAGAACTGTATATTTACATATACGATTTAATATCACCTTAGGAAACTAGTAATTTCATATCCCACAATGTTATCCATCAATTTTGTGATAATTTGTAGCACATGAAGAAGCATTAAAATGATTTCAAGGTAATTTGTGGATCTGCCATCCTTCACAAATATGGCCTGCCAATTGTTACGACCACCCCTTCAAGTCCATTTTCATACACATTATGGGATAAACCCTGGCTGTGTATTTTGCTTAAATAAAGGCACTCAGTGTTCTCCCTCTGCCCCTTTTTGAGCACAAATTGGCTTTGCAATATTGATTAAATTAAGAATTCTCTGACAGCAGTGGCATAGCCTGAGGGGGACGGTAACCTCCACCCACCAATATTTGATTTTGCTGGTTGAGATGAACCTGTCAATTCACTTGAAGATTCAGGTCATGGCACTTGCAGGCCGATTGCCGGCAAAAGTATAGGTTTTAAAGTTCATTGTCAGCATGTGACAGTAAATTTTTTACAAAAATCGTATCAGAATTAGCCTCAGAAACAGTTAAAAAGCATATAAAAATCAAAACTGTTCAGGGAGCAAACCTGGGGCCTAAGGAGGGGCCCACACATTTCTGGTTCAAATGTGAGCACTGCCCCCCCCCCCCCCCCACAATTTAACATCAGCTACGCACTGCCTTACAGTATTGACTGCTAACGTTGCCATAGTTATGCATGCATTGTTTTTTTTTTGTTTTTTTATTTAATTGTTTCTGAATCACTACCTTGTCTGAATGGTTTGCACAGGCCGGCCGATCTATCATAAAGGCAGAATTGGCTTTTGTAAGATTTACTTTTTCATTTACACAGGTTACCCTAGCACATGCCTGCTTATTTCAAAATGTGGTATTAAAAAAAAAACCTTGATTCCTCATGAATTTTATGTCTTCAAAATCACAGTTAGTGTCTTTACTACTGTAACACATTGCTACATAACCCTACAAGGCTTTATAACCACATAACATACTGTGTGAAATTTGTTGGTAAATCTTAAGGTAAATACGTTACAAGAATCTCATTTAAATGTTGTTGAACTTTGTGGTCTAATTTGATATCACAATGGAAGCTGTTGTTAAATGCATGGTTATTGCCTCACAAAATATGGCTGGCTTGTTAGGGTTAGGGTTTAGTTTTGATTCACTCACCTTTCCCTTACTGTTAAGCATAGGTGTACATACAAATGTTGACAGGATCACCTCTGGGCTCATTAAGCACATAGCTGTATCTGTAAAGACAAAAAATTGTTTTTCCCAAATAGTTTGTAACATCAACAAATCAATAGCACACATGGCAGAGAGATCTTTCAGCTTTGCAGTGGACATTAAACTCGTAAAAAATAAAAAAAAAAAAAAAAAAAAAATAATGAATAATTACATGGCAACAGGTTTCTCCAAGGGAGCAGGTCCATTATTTACACTGGGGGAATGGAGTTTCACCTTTTTTTCAGTGAAAAATTTCACATTCCCCTTTCCTTCCTTTTTTTCAAAAACTTGCATTTCATGCTGACTTTTTGATATTTCTGTGGATGACCTTACGGGATTAGCCGCTGATTTTGCTAATCCAACCATGAAAAAAGCATCAAAATTTCATATTTTGTATCTTTGTTACTGGCATGGAGATGCGAACATAACCTCAAGTGGTTGGCTTGAATAGGTGTGTATTAAAGACAGGGCAGTACTTTTATCTGATTATTTAATTTCTATACGTGCGTATCAAAATTCCGACTTGAGATTTCAAAAATCCATTCTCGTGGAAGATCCTCCCATATATGTAACGTATATGTCACAATGATCAATACAGTTTGACCTCAAACACAAACTGATCGATCTTTGTTTATTCTGTGACTGGTAAACCACAATCAGCTGTTTATTGTAGATTCTGAGACATCATCGCTGTATGTCTATTTACGGGAGACGGTATGACAAATTTCCTCCATTTTTTCACTATTTGGTGGTTTGTTTCTACATCAAAGCAGTTATATGGAATTGTACACACTTATCCCTGATTTATAAGTTAAAACGAATGCATTTCCACATTTTTCGATTCTCTCGCAATATCGCTGCTAACCCCTTTAAAAGTTTGTATTAAACCCAACACTCTTCATTCCCCAGCATAAATGTCACTTTACTATACAATCTGACAAACAGCAACAAATAAAGGCTAAATGTTGCTTTGAAAATTTAAGCATATCATGCATATCCTTTGTGTGGATTGCATTATACCTTAAGGGTTTCAGCGGCAGCAGCAGCATTTTCAAAGTAGGCCACTTCATCTTTAAAATTGTCAATACTTTGCTATTGTTTTCTTGTGCAACTACAATAAGCGCAACATGTATCAACAATCAATTTTTGAAAAGTGTTGGGGCCAGGCACCTCCACTTTCAACCCTTCCACTTTCAAAAGTAGAGGGGCCATGTCCCCCTGCACCCCCCCAATTGGCTCTGTATCAGAATCAGTTTTGTGAGCATCCGCTGGAATTCTCACAATTTGTAATACAGTGCACCCCCAGCGGTTGCCCTAGTCCCAATACTTGTGACTACACATTTGACATTTATTTTAACTTTGGTCATTATCATATCACTGAATGTGTAGTCACAAAAAGTTATGTGTAATTGGTTAGCCATTTAACAATTCTACTGCACTCACCTAAAAAAAAAAAAAAAAAAAACTACTGTAAACCACAATCAGCTGTTTATTGTAGATTCTGAGACATCATCGCTGTATGTCTATTTACGGGAGACGGTATGACAAATTTCCTCCATTTTTTCACTATTTGGTGGTTTGTTTCTACATCAAAGCAGTTATATGGAATTGTACACACTTATCCCTGATTTATAAGTTAAAACGAATGCATTTCCACATTTTTCGATTCTCTCGCAATATCGCTGCTAACCCCTTTAAAAGTTTGTATTAAACCCAACACTCTTCATTCCCCAGCATAAATGTCACTTTACTATACAATCTGACAAAACAGCAACAAATAAAGGCTAAATGTTGCTTTGAAAATTTAAGCATATCATGCATATCCTTTGTGTGGATTGCATTATACCTTAAGGGTTTCAGCGGCAGCAGCAGCATTTTCAAAGTAGGCCACTTCATCTTTAAAATTGTCAATACTTTGCTATTGTTTTCTTGTGCAACTACAATAAGCGCAACATGTATCAACAATCAATTTTTGAAAAGTGTTGGGGCCAGGCACCTCCACTTTCAACCCTTCCACTTTCAAAAGTAGAGGGGCCATGTCCCCCTGCACCCCCCCAATTGGCTCTGTATCAGAATCAGTTTTGTGAGCATCCGCTGGAATTCTCACAATTTGTAATACAGTGCACCCCCAGCGGTTGCCCTAGTCCCAATACTTGTGACTACACATTTGACATTTATTTTAACTTTGGTCATTATCATATCACTGAATGTGTAGTCACAAAAAGTTATGTGTAATTGGTTAGCCATTTAACAATTCTACTGCACTCACCTCTCCAATCAGTTTCAAGCAGCATATGCAACCAAAATGATGTATTATCCTTACTATCTCTTCTATCCAGTTTTAAGACTGAACATGCAGGAGGTAATTGTTTTCAGAAAAATCAGTGATTTTATTCTGCTTTCTTTACACTTTACTTTTTGAAGGAGTTTGGTGCTGGTCAGATTTGGACAATCATATTTCATCAGAATTTCATACTTAGTTGCCAGCATTTTGACAAATCATTTATTATGATACTTCTAGAAATAGTAGAAGTGGTCCTCAAGATAAAATCAGGTAAATTTGATGGATTTGGAGGCTTTTATTTTTAACTAAAATTGGTGGTTAAATGGCTAACCAATTACACATAACCTTTTGTGACTACACATTCAGTGATATGATAATGACCAAAGTTAAAATAAATGTCAAATGTGTAGTCGCAAGTATTGGGACTAGCGGCTGCCCTTGCCAGTCCAAATTTTTTTACTGCAAGGGTCAACATCGCCACTAACAAATGTGTTCAGAGCCATACATATGATCACATTCAATGGCCAAATTCTGCCACAGAGCGCACCTGTGTTTATATCGTGCTGTGAGCTCTATGTTAGAAAACAAAATGTTTCTTGCTTGGATTGCATATAGCTATGACACTGGTCTTATATCTGTAAGGTACAGTGTGTTGAACATGAACTGGAGCCTTGCTTAAGCACGGGAACATTTTAATTGAGAAACTTTTCGATCGAGATCGAGAGAAAGAGAAATCGAGAGAGAGATTAAAATGAAAAACAATAGTTGGGCTCATTTATTTGGGTTAGTGTGTTTACAAACAAGCGATTTTCATCATTTTAATTTTTTTGCAAAAATATGGTATAGACAGAAATCTACACAGCAGAGTATGAGGTGATCCCGCTCCCTGTTAGCGTGGACAAAACTGGATTTAAAATAGGCCTATCCAATCGAAAATGCTAATACTTTGCCCCCTCATGGTATTTTTGACACAATAGAGGGAAAAAAGGGTCACCAATGAAGGTATCCCAGTCCTTGTGCCAAAATAGCATTTCTAATCAACATGTAGTCATTTACATACTTAGGAAACTTTTGAGTAAACAAAAGGTGCTTGTCTGATTTTTGTATCGTGTTCTTTACTCTATATGAGACCCTGACACTTGTACACCACGACCATCAAGTACCGTGGGAGGCAAACACACTTGCTGTGTGATGCTGGACACGATAATGCATAGTGCAACGCCCTTTTTACACGGTGATAAACTTGATGGTTAACCATTAAAAGGTACTTTGTAACCTGTAACTGGAGAAAGAAATGGATTTGAAAGCGGAAATTTAAGGACGACAATGAGGAAAACTACGGCATTTAATTTGATATCAAAATATGATACTTATTTCCGGGTAATCCAGGGGGTCCTAAAGACGATAGGAACAAGCATCTTTAAATACTCTTTCCTTTTTGCCATAAGGAAACAAAAAAAAAAACCATAAAATACATTGTAACAATGACACATGCACACAAGCAAAAAATCTACATCCATGAGCTATTAGTGGGCCAGCCAGTATGATTTAAAAAAAATGTGAAATATTATCTGATCTACCCAGATCAAATGGGACTTGTCAGTGTATGTGTCCAAATAGTATATGGGGAATGTATTTTTGTGAAAATTTTCATATACAATCTTGCAACCAAGATTTTTCTAAATCAAATTTTATTGAGGGATTTCAAAAAATGGGTGTCATTTTAAAATGTGTTCTTGGGTGTTTTTTGGGCGGATTTTGGTTTGTAATTAGTTTTAATGTATTGATATTTTAAAGGATAAAACCTCACTTTTTCTGCTGCATGTTTCTTTTATTAACCTGTAAGTATTTTGTTTCATAGTTGTAATTAAACTTTTTAACAGGTGTAAATGTGCAATATGGAAGTGTTTGGGGCAAATTCTAAAAGTAATTTGGGTGTTTTTTGGGCGGAAAGTTCTTTTTTTCTGATTAGTAGCATTTATGTACTGAAAAAGCTGCAGTTAAACCTACAGAAGTTAATATTAATCACAATAAAAGATGGGTGGTACAACAAGTGTTAATAGTGGCATATTTTGGTTGCACAATTTAAGAAGACCCGTTGGTGATTTTTGTCATACATTGGATTTGGGGGCATTTGGGTACATGAATTAATCACTTAGGTTTTAACTTATAAATAAAGAGGCTTTTTAGTGAAGTGTAAATGTAAAAACATGTTCAGATAACTTATATAAATATTTCTACATCCAAGCTAGTTAATGCATGGAGTTATTATATGGCTTTACAAAGCAGGGGGAGATGTCTACTCCGTGGCCCATTGCCTTCTAAAAAACCCCACTGGATCAAGCATAGAATAGTAGGGAGGGGACTTTAAAGAAAGACAGACACTCCCTTCTGTTCACAAACCTCCAACACTCTAAGAAGTAAAAAAATAGGTTCTAGTGATTTTCATGACTTTAAAAGTCTCTGAAGAAGAAGCAGACATTAAAATGGATAAATCACAAAATATTGAGGAGCGAATTCATTGGTACTCTTAATGAAATGTTACAGGGTTATTTCTATAAAACCTTTCATGATGGTACCTTCAAAGGTTTTTTTTAAAATTTATTTATTGATTTTTCTAAGCCAAAAACGCTTGTTAATGGGCCCCGTTTTACACTGACTGTCCCTTGCAAGTGTAGTCAAGGTTAAAATCAGACTTCAAGGCGGGCAATTTTCTTGTCCACTCCGTTTTACAAGCAGTTTTGCGATGGAAATTCTACCTGGCAGCCAATTAACATGGGTGGTGAGCAAAGTTAAAGCCAATGGACACTAGACACGCCCATTATTCTGTTGACTTTGATAACAAAATTTGATTGTAACGGACACTATTATACACAAGCAAACTATATGGCTAATTCAAATTGACTAATTATTTAAAAGTTACAGTTATTTCATCTCATCGAGGTCACTAGTTTTGAAGCACTACATCTTATTAATACATTTAGTATCCAACTGCATGTTAAGTTTTACTTGAATTCTTGGATTTTTGGTCAGTACCCATGTTCCTTAAAAAAAAAAGGGACTAGCTGCAATACTATACAGCTGGAGGGGGGTATCAAATTCACAAATTAGTCAGCAACAAGTTTGACCCGAACATGAATTCTTCTTGCAAGTAGCGTAACACAAGTTTATGTTTTGTAATTGGTTATATTTTAAAAGGTATAATTTATTCACGTATGAGAACAGGCAATGAGATTGGTTCCTGTTGGGAGTCACTTTCAGAACAAAAACCATGAGCAAGGTAGCCGACCAAAACAATGAGAGGCCACTCCGGCTTTAGAGTAAGTTGCCTATAAAAATTTTTTAAAAATGGGGAAATAAACATAGAAAATCTTTGGGCCTCATTTCCCATATATCTTATTGTTTGATGCATATTGTATTATATTTGTGATTTTTTTTTTATTTGTAGGCATACAGATCCTATTCACATAAATCATTCATACAACAGTTTCATTAAAATTTGTTTTATTGTTCACCAGTAATCATACATTAGCATGTTTCTTAAAATTTGTTTGCACTTTTTACCGCTCCAAAAATTGAACCTTTCTATAGTTTTGGGTTTACGGAATGAAAGGTTTGCAAATGTTAGGGAAAATTGGTTAATGAGTAGTTTGGCCTTTAATTTGGACCCTTAAAAATAGGGGACACAAAAGTCACAAATGGATAGAAAAATGAAGCCTTATCCAAACGGCTTGTGTCAGAGCTACTACGTGTTATGTTTTGATCTCTCTGAAAAAAAAATTTCTTCACATCGACAGGTTTTGATTTTGGAGCCACCAAGAGTTGGCTTAGTTGAGGGCCACTAGAAGCTACAAAAAGCTTAATCCTCGAAAAAAGAATATGAATATCAGATAAGGAAATCATCTATTTAATATGAAATCCCTACATTATAATTCGAATACAGGATGACTTGAAATTCATATTAAACCTGTAAGTAACCTTTTGTTGCAATTAAAATAAATTTTAAACTAATATGGGAATCATCTTCAGAAAATGGTGAATGAGCATGGAAACTAAAATAGTTGCAAAAAAATTGAGCTTCTGGGTCCAAAGTTGCCGACATTTATGAAAAATTTGGGAACCAAAGTACAAATGAAAAGTTTTACTAGGAAAAGTGTGCTCACAATCTGGATCATGCTTAGGGTCGTATGAACTGAATTATGCCTCAATCGGGGTCTTACGAACTGTAGTTGGGCAACTTTACTGAGTTATGTCAAAGTAGATTTATAGTCACACCATCAACTCAGCCAACTTGAGTTAACATTGCCTTTCTTTTCATAACTCAACTCACGTTAAGCAAAACTGACCCAGTTGCCACTTATTTCTAGTATATCATTTTAGTGTGAGGTGCTGCAAAAGGGGTTTGTATTAAGGCATAAACCCTACTTGTGTGTGTCATGAGCCTTTTTTTTATTTCAAAGGGAGTTTATTTCAAAAGCTTGTATAACCACGGTTTCTCAATAATTGAAGGTACCAATCAAATAATTAAAAAACACCCAAATACAAAAATGATAAAAGTCCATGTTCCTCTTTTCTTTGGGGGTTACATTTAATTGCACTAGAAGGCTAGTGTAATGGCAAAAAGAAACTTACAACCAAAAGCATAGTTAAATGGAATGAAAATTTTTTTGACCCCCCCCCAAAACTACATCAAAGTCCTCGTCGGGTTTCGTGAATGATAGGTCTCATTGACCTTGACCTTTGAACAGGTGAACTTTGACCTAGTAAACAACTGAGGGTTTCATTGTATATCCATAAACTAAGTGTTGTTCCAATTGAACTTCATCTTTTCAATTGAGGTCAATTTTACATTTTTTTTTTTTTTTTAAATTAACTTTTAATAACATTTTACATTGGTATGTGACCTTGACCGCATCACCAAAATGAGGAACCCACATTAACATAGACTTACAGTTTGGTGTAATCCCAGAAGGATAATTGAGGATATTAACCCTTTTTCACAACAAAAACAGACAGACTGATGGACAGATTACATCAACAGACAACAACAGCCAACAACAGTGGACAAAAGTAAAGTAGTAATTTCATATATGTGCATCCTATTGGGAAGGCGACGGCCGAACAAAATGATGCTTGAGGCGAAATATTTTATCATACGTTAATATATTGCTAAAATGTTACAATATTTCAACAATAGTATCTTAATGTTTGTAAAGTAAACATAATGTGATTAATAATGCTCCAAATGACCCAAATCCAATGTTTACATGTAAAAATAAACAAAAGGGTATTCTTAAAAGGCAACCAAAATATGCCAAAGATTACACTTTGTTGTACTACATCATTTATTTATGATTAATGCAACTTCTGTATGTGTTCGGACACTGGGCTTTGGGAGTACATAAATAAATATGCCTTACATAATCAGAGAAAAAAAAAGAACTTTCGCCCAAAAAACACCCCACTTATTTTAGAATTTGCCCACAACATGTCCATATGAGCTTTTACATGTTTAAAGGTTAATTTATACTATTTTTTTTTGAAACGTAATATTAAAGGTTCATAAAAGAAAGACAAAGCCAGAAAAAAAAGTGCCCGGTTTTAGCTTAAAAT
Source organism: Ophioderma brevispina (assembly GCA_023653785.1). Lineage (NCBI taxonomy): Eukaryota > Metazoa > Echinodermata > Ophiuroidea > Amphilepidida > Ophiodermatidae > Ophioderma > Ophioderma brevispina. Next base: position 17,361 of record JAMKCH010005468.1, read on the forward strand.
ATGAAAATCAGGGTCCAAAAAATAATAAAAACCCCCAAATCCGCCCAAAAAACACCCAGAAAACATTTAAAAACAGACACCCATGATTTTCGGGTTCTACATAAAAATTCTCTTTAGAAAAACCTGGTTGCCAAGATGTATATGAAAAAAACGAAACCAAAAAATCATGACATTCCCCATGATATAAAATACCTAGCCTCAACAAAAAGTTGACATTTTATGCCGCACTACATCATTAATTGCTAAAATTATTTGCTATTAATTTATATCTTATATTTGCATGTCAGACTCAATTTTGGTATTGCAATGTTGACATTGCGTCTGAGCACTCAAACAGATCACTAACACAGGTGTAAAGTAATAAAAACATGGGCGAAAAACTCACAATTTGAGATATGGCGTCGGCATGCTCTCCCACAGTTGACAAATGGAGATTTCATATGCGGGATGGACTATAAGCAACCTGATCGATGAAGCCACATAGAACTCTTGTACTACATTCACTGCAAGAAAATTGAAATAAATGGGAATAATTAATGGCAAATAGGGATTTTTTAAAATGCCAAAAAAAAAAAACATGGTTGTCTCAGAATGTAAAAAAAAAAGACAATATGAAATGCAATTTTTTTTATTTTGGACAAAACCAATGCAAAATGCCAGGTTTTTTTTAATCTATTTCATTTTTGACCACTTTTTTCAGACTGCTTTGACTGAATTGCCTTTTTTCTGAAATCTGGTACGAAGAGAGTACAAAAAAAAACCTAAAAAATATTGCACTAAAAACAATTTTAAAGCAATGGTGCTCTTCTGAGACAAACTTGTTTTTTTTAAATTGACCTTGATTTTTATTTGTTTATGAAACAAGTGACTGGCTGCAGCATGACAAACAGGTGGAAATTTTGGTGCCTTTGTTTAATCCACCTGCGGCCAGCCGTGTGATAATTGTGCATCTACACAGTGTGAAAATGCTACAATTTCATTGGCTGATACCCGGATTCAATTCGATTTTGAACACAGTTACTTAGTACGTGTTGTGTATTGATGTTATTTGGAGGTTGATGCACACGCACTATACTTCATTTTGCTACATTCGCGCCAACGTTGCGTGTCATTGCGTATGTTCTTTGCATTCAACGGGTTGTTCGATTTTTCTCATTGGTAGTGGCAGACCTTTCTTCTTGTATTTAAGCCATAAGGATCACAACATTTGTAAATCTGTTTAATAATGAGAATAACGGTATGATTAGGGAACCGGTACATTTTATAACAAATTCAAACCGGTGACATGGTTCATATTCTTCAGCGGCAAATTGGTCATATGCTGAATGTCTTTTTATCAACAACTCAACAATGGGCATGATTGGCAGTGCTGCTTGTTTATGGGATGTGTCATGATATTTAACAGTGCACAGTGCACACAACCTCTCTTTCCTTGATTTTTATGAAATTTAACAAGTGTAATTCAGTATTATGTGACAATTTGGACTTAGTAGTCACAACTAAAAGTGATTTAGGTAAATTTCACATGTACTAACTATTTTTGAGACAATTACAGCATGTAAACAAACCAACTTTTGGGCCATGTGGACATGTGTTGTGATTTCCAATACCCAGTCTTCCATGGGTGAGAGTAGAAACCCATGGATTCAATCCATGTACCCCCTTGTTTGGACAACAAATGACGAATCACGTTCTTCCACGTGCGTGTGACCCGAAAATCTAGGCCCAGATTGTCAATTTTATGTCAAAATTTTAAAAAAGTATGCGATGGTACGCTAAAACCAATTCTCCCAAGCAAATCCACAGTTTCCCCGATTGTCAATATGTTGGTACAGGAACATACAGGAAGTATTAAATTTGACTTTATGAAAATATTACCTCATATGACCTCTCAAAAAGACATCTAAAATATAACTTTATACCAAGTTCTTAGTATAAACTTTCATAACTTCCCGAAAATTTGGCCGATTTTGATGAGATTTTCGCTGAAATAAACCATAGTTTTTCTGTTATCAAATAGATTTTAAAACTCTAAGCAAAACGGTCAAAGGTCACCCTGGTAAAGCTGTACCAAAAGTGAAAATAAGGTTCAATTCCCAAGCTTGCACAGCCAATGTCGGACGAAGTACTTCCGTTTGTTGCAGACTGTGGCGATCAAGCGAATCAGTGGAGCGTGCCTTGAAAACTCACGTCTCCAAAAAGAGAGACTCAAGTGGTTTTTCAAGTGGGCCAAACAAAGGCATCGTGAAAAGCACCTATTGATTATAACTAAACATTGCTAAAGGCCAGAGAGGCTTAAATTAAGGCTTAAAGTAGCTATGTTACCCAAAATTTTTAGAAATATTTAATGTATAAAAGTGATGAATATGTAAAAAATTCACAATCAGAGAAAGCCAGTAGTGAAAAAAATCTGTTCAATAACTCCTTCCTTTCTTGAGATATTGTCCTTCAAACCTTGTCATGCTCGTTTGTTTTCTGGTCATCGTTATCGATCACATCACGACAAGTTACGGTGCCGTGCGCGAAAAACTGGCAACACAAAGATCACCATTTGTAGCCAAGTGGTCGTAACGCACATGCTTCAGCCATGAAGCACGATTTGAATGGAAATCTGGCCAGCATTAATTTCTACATTTATTTACATGGCACTCGCCATTTTTCGCCACACTATCCAGCCTGAAAGTGAACCATTTTAGTTGGAAAAACTACAAAAAAAACAAAATAATAAATCGGTCCTTGGACCGCTTGTGTCCCATGCCGTCGCGGTTTGTGAATGATAGGCCTAGCATGACCTTTGACCTTGATATGTGAACTTGGACCTCACACAAATGAGGGTTTGCATGTAAACTCCATACCAACTTTGGTTCCAATTTAACTTCAACTTTTCAAATGAGGTCAATTTTACATTTTCAGCCTATTTTACAACTTGACCTCACATGACCTTTGACCTTGGTATGTGACCTTTAACATCAACAAATGGGGGATGCCATGTTGCACCTGTGACCCAAGTTTGGTTTAAATCCATCAAGTATGAGGATATTACAGGCAAATGTTAACCCTTTTTCACAACAACAGACATCAACAACAGACATCAACAACAGCAACAGTGGACAAAGTGATCCCTATGTGTCTTCCTGCCTTTAGGGCAAAAATCGATGGCTCAACAGATTCCCGCACGGTTTACTCAAGTACCGGTACTAAAATATGGTCGTTAAATGCCCCAAAATTGATTAATTGGCGTTAGGCTAAGGAAAGTTGATCCCAGTTTCCCGACTACGCGTCAGAAAGAAATGCAGATCAAATAATTCATTTATTCCAAATAATTCATTATTTCATATTTTCCCAAAACGTTTAAGACAACACTGATTGTTTTAACGTGATCGTACTCACGACTGCATGGCATTTTTAAGCACTGTTTACGATGAAGGGGTAGAAGAATCGGAAACGCCCATTTTCTAAGATCCATAACCAATTTAAGTTGGTTCCCGGCTCCTTACCGCCTTTCCGTGTGTTGTTTCTATTAAACCACCGATTGATGATTGACTAGGTAGTCTTTGCGAAATGCTGCTTGAACTATGATGGAAAGGATACCCACACGGCGCAATGACTCGAGACTAGGTTTAATCTCTCCGACAGGCTGCACATCAACCACGTCAATTGACGAAGTTACACTTACACCGTGTAAAGGCTAGACTCAGGTGGAAATGGGAATTTCTTAAAGTGCCACTGGGTAACGCGCTACTATTTAGACGTTTCAAAATAAATGATATGAAATTACGTCAATTTTTCAAAGGTTGTCATTTAAATATATTTGAAAATAAAATTTGACATTTAGAAAATACATGATATTTGCAAATCTGGTGTCAGATTTGTTGTTAATAATATAATAGCAGAGATTTATATAGCGCCTATGCTATTGTCCTCTAAACGCTTTCACAAATTGATCGTGATCACTGTGGCCCAATCCATACCATAAAACATAGCATCATTTCAAGGGGATGCAGCAGATCGGGATCAGCGGCTTTCCATTATCAGCAAACATACATCGAGATAACCATAGCAGGCTGGGACCAGCTTCCAACTTCGTATAGGGTAAATCAGACAAACCAAGCAGTTATTCTTGTCCAGGGAAAATTACAAGCTAGCTGAATCTCACAGGGCTAGAAAACACGCCTATATACGCATGGATGAGCATACTGGGTCGAGCGCTTACCTGATTGAGTATCTTGTCCGCTTTAGCAGTGCCCTGATATGAAATAATCAAGCACCACCATGGTACGTTCTATACCGTCCTTTTCGTTCATTTGTGGGGCCATGTGTTGTTTTTTTTGTCCGGGTTTTTTAAAAAACATTTATTTACGTTATTTACGGAGTTATGTTGACTATGAAGATTGGGCACAAAAGAACGCATAGTACATTCTATGTGAAGTATACCTCCAGGGACAACATGGTGGCTTGTGTGCTTTCCTTTGTTTGCATGTACATGTATGTAGTTGTAAGAAAAAACTGTGTGTATGCAAAACAACAGTTCTAAGAAGTGCTTTATCAAGCACTTCTATGTTTACCAAAGTTTATTAATGAAAGCCTGGTCATAAGTATGTGTTCGTGCCTCAAAACAAAGCATACTGCAGTTAAATTGCATCAGTAATGAAATCTGAAAATAATGAAACAATGATAAAATTCCCACTCAGTCATGAAAAAATTACTCGGTCCTCGGACGATTGTGTCGCCGGCCGTCGCGGTTAGTGAATGATAGGCCTAAAATGACCTTGACATTAGATGTGACCTTTACCCTCAGCAACAAATGAGGGGTCCCATGTTGCACCTATTGATTCAATATTGTTTCCAATTGAAATTCAACTTTCAATGAGGTCAATTTTCTACATGTTAAGCTAGTTTTACAACTTGAATCACATGACTTTGCCTTGGCATGTGACCTTAGACCTCATGAAACAAATGAGTGATCCCATGTTGACCCTATGATTCAAGTTTTGGTTCAATTGAACTTCAACTTTTTCATATGAGGTCAATGTTTACATTTTCAACCTATTTACAACAATTGACCTCCATCATGACTTTTAACCTTGGCATATGACCTTTGACCGCCTCAACAAATGAGGGATCCATGTTGCACCTATGATTCAAGTTGGTTCCATTGACTTCAACTTTTAATTGGGTCAATTTTACATTTTCAGCCTATTTTACAACTTGACTCATGACCTTTGACCTTGGCATGTGACCTTTGGACCTCTTCAACAAGTGGGGGATGCCTTTGCCCTGTGACCAAGTTGAGTTTAAATCCATCAAGTATGTGGGAGATTACAGCAAATGTTAACCCTTTTTAAAACAGGACACACAGACATCAAACAACAGACATCAAACAACAGAACATCATCAACAGACTACAACAACAGTGGACAAAGGATCCCTATGTGTCTTGGCCTAGGCAGGCGGACACCAAAAAAATGAAATGGGGAAAACATAAAAAAAAAAAAAAATGGGGAAATACAAATTTCATTAGCCTTATCACACACACACAAAATCTTTTTCGGGATACCTACAAACAATTCTTTATGAGGAAAACACGTTGACGCCTAATTTGACTCTTTTGGGTCAATCATTTGCCGTGAAACCAAGTTAAAACTGTCAAATTAAACCAGATTGAGCAAATTTAAGACCATGATTCAGCGTCTCTTTCCGGGTCACTTGAGTTCAAACTGGCGATCGACAATTGAAGGCGTGCGCATAAACCTCTCTCAAAAGATCATCACTGTACGGCCTAAAAGTAAAACATCTTCAATGTCATAAAATGTTGACCAGATATAAACTCTCGGAATGATAAACATCTTCATAAATTTTGGGAGGAAGTGGACAAATACTCACGCAAGTGAGGTGGGTGAAGTTGGCTTAAGCGCACCAGAATAGGAAATCGCTAAACATGCGCGCCGAGACTATAACCCCCCCCCCCCCCCCCCCCCCCATAGCAAACTTGCGTCGGGGAAAAGCGCTCAATTGGGGTGTCGCTTCAGGCCATGGAGGTAGAGAGAAAGGAGAAAAGTCTTCCCTAATTGCATTATGCAACGAGATTATCCCAATTATATCATTTGACAACTCATTGTAACGCATGGACCAACAAAGGCCGCTTCTCGGCAGGTAGTACTCTCATGTTCATGATCATCGCCGACAGGAAGTGGGGGCATGCTCAGGTGAACAAGATATGACATGTGCGCAGAAAAGGTATGTCCCGATGCGCAGGGTTTGTTTACATGGGGCAGACGAAACAAGAGATTGCGTCGATTCCAGCCGAAATTCTGAGTATTTCAGTCCAAAAAATCGGAGATCGCATGTTTTAAGACGAGTTACATTGATTTTAGGTTTTGAAAACTTGGATGTTTTGAAAACGCCGCAGTTCTTAAAGTATGATATTTTGGAGACGAAATCTAACTTGAATTGGGAAGAAAAATGTCCTTATCTAAACAATGCTACCAACCTGACAGCAGTGCCGTAGTTGCCCGTTTTCTCAATTTGGTCCCGAGGTTGGTCATATTTACCACGGAATTGTAATGTTAGTTAAGAAGATAATGGTAAAAATTGCGCATTTTTGGGTTTATAAAGCATCAAATGTGTGGCAGAGAGGTAGAATAATTTGGAAAACAATTGGATGTGGAACCACCTGCACAGGTCAAGTTCAAAGTCACCTAGAGGTCACAAAAGGTCAATTGAGGTCAACACACATTAAAACATGCAGAATAAGGTGCATAACTCTAACACATCATAAACATCTCATGGATTCTATTTGTGACATACATTTCACAAGGAAGTGCGTGTTCTGCGGTTAGCAAGCTTACTCTGGACCAAAGGTCTCGGATCGAATCTCAGTGGGACCACTTTTTGGATTTAAGTTGGGAACTCCATTTGCGGATTTGATTTGTCAACAGATATGCTTAAAACTGAATGCCACTTTTCCTATGGTTCATTGGCAATGGGCAAATGAACCATGAAAAGCTGCATTACCCATCCGGTGTGTTCGTGTAGTGTGTTTGAATGTGCAATATGGCCTGTTTAGCTGATGCCTCAAGTTGCATGTTTCTGTCGCTAGTCTGACTTTGTAAAGTCTCTAGCAATTTGGCCTCCAGCACGGATTTGAGATTAAAATAAACCTGATTATTATTTTCATTATTATTTCGACTTAATCAAAGAAGGTCTTCTTCATTTAAAGGGACACAAGGTTTTATGAGACAAATTTGTTATAAATTGTGCGTTTGTTGTAACTATCATTAGGTTTATTGAACAAAGAAAAGAAACAAAACACTAAGTTTTGAACTCCCCTGTTGTCATGATCGGCCCCATAAACAAGCATACTCGGATATCTGTCATGCACAACAGAAAATACAAAGCATATTATTACATGAGATGGCTTTTATGGCGATTGTCCCTCCAGGTTTGATTTAATATATTGAGTTAAAAATTGTTTAAACAAATGGGAGGGGCATATTTGTGGAAATGTCCTCTTACTGTATCTCTTTAAGCTTAATACATTAAATTTCACCACATCATGAGAAAACAAACATTGTTATAGCGGTTTTAAAACTGGATACAAAATTTTGTCATGGCACATGTGTACGAGACCACAAGACTGACAACGGGAGTCCACCTTTAAGTAAGTCCTCGAGGTCTCAAGTCAAGTTCAGTTGTCTTTCGCTGACCTCCAATCATAGAGGTAGGAATGTTTGTAGAGTTGAGTCCTAGTTCCACAATAATTGTAACTGCCACCTATCGCACTTTATATTGGACGTTATCTTGACGTCAAGTTACAATCACAGGTGGGAGTTGAGTTCTAATAAGGCTTATGGTGCAATCATGTGAAAGTCAACTTACAAAGACCTGCTTAAAACTACTGAAAACACTTATGACGCTAATCAAGCATGTGGTTGATGGATGTAATTCCCCACAGGATGATATCATTACATCAGCAACATAATTCAAACACGAACCAATAAAATTGTCCTTTGAAGGGTTCAAGTGCCTCAACTAATGCCAGATTGTTGATGTTAAAAATTAGCACTCCGCTAGACGAGAGCAAAGTTCAAGGGTCACATGGTGTGCGAAAAAGCAAGCCCACGATATACTTCAGTCGCAGTGAGCGATTTGTCTTGCGCAAAACGGATATGGACCCAAGATCAATTGTTACGCATACTCACACGAAGACACGTCCTCGACTGGCAAGTAATACCTTATACCTTGAACGGTTGACCAGTGTGAGCCAAAACAGTGATCAAAAACTTTACATGACTTCAAAAAACCACCGTAGAGTTGATGCTTTGGACTTAGGATCCTTCTGATAGAATTTGGAGTACCCGAAATTGATGGAAAAATATCACTTTGACAGATTTTCTTAGACTTAAAAATTATAGCCAGGGATGTAAAGTTTGAAAGATTCTCTTAGCAAAAGTGAGACCAGAGACTGTAAGTAATAGCCTGATTAGAGGTACCTGAAATGTCATCTCTTATATCTGAAGTCAAACCTGATACTTCCGTTGCAGGACCTGAGGATACTGATCAGTGAATGACATGGGTGAAAGACATGAAAATCTCAGGTTGTGCTAGCAGGACTAAGTTTGGTCCCTGTAATTAGGCTAGATTGTTCCCAACAAATATGGATCAAATAAAAAAGATTTTTGTTTGTGCAACTGTCTGCAACGTTTAATCAAATAAAGCCCAAAACACTACTAGAATATTTTTATTTTCAGAAACAGTGGTGATGCTAGGTGAAAGGCAGTAAGGGCAGTGGTGGGAGCCCCCTCAAAAAGGGTGAAATTCTTAATCTTGATCTCAAATTCTACGACGTAGGTGCGATTTTTGCCTGAACTTTATGGGAAATTCACTGCCCCCTTAGTTAAATTTCTGGTGTGCGATTGTTAATCTTAATGATTGAGGTTGGAATTTTTATTGGGGCTTGCTGTCCCCCAAAAAAGATTGGTCAAGTAGTTACTATGCGAACCCCCTTCGTCCTCCCGACAGTATTCGCTCTGTGAAATGTTCCCCGCCCTCCAGGCCCCCCCCACCCACCAAGATGTGTGAAACCAAATAGCAAAAATAAATTGATATAGGGCCAGGCCTAGCCCGAGGCCTACTTGTTGAATAGACGCCATGATAACTGAATGTATTATCTGTATATTCTAAAAACATGAATACTCTGAAATAGACATGCAAATAAAAACGCACTACGAATCAATGTTAATGTTGAATGCATGTGGGGCCATCAACATTGCATCGTGTACATTACAATGCTGTGGTAAAATGGCGATGGAACGTCCATTTTAACAATACTTTGTACACCGATCATGTGCTTAAACGTGTATTTTCTCTTAATTGAAAATCGGATATCGCCAAGGGTATCATTTATTTCACCAAAATGTGGCCAACTTCGGGACAAAAGTGAAAAACGGGCAAATTCGGACCTGAAGTTTGGTGTGCCATGTGTGGATACGGCATTTCTTCCCAATTCAACTTAGATTTTGTCTCCAAATATACTTGAAGAAATACGGCGTTACAAAACATTTCAAGTTTTTAACAAGCCGAAAAGTACGAGTTAAAAAACTAGAATCAAGTAATCTATTAGGAACATGCTATCTGCTTTCTAATAAATGACCACAATGATCAAATATCCTTGTTTTACCTTGAAGATGATTGACGTACGTGGTTCCATTCTAAAAATAATCAATCTCAGTATTAATTGGTAAACATTTGCCAAGTTTTGTTATGCTTTTATAAAGAAATGCAATTCTTACAATCTATGTCGCTATCTGCTTACTATGTCCTCGATGGCCCCCAAAAATTTGGTTTGATGCACAGCTATCACATCACTTCGATCTCGTGTGTATTGTTTGCAATCAAATTTTTTACGACCTTTTTACGAGGGCGGCGATGATCATCGTTCAAAGGGAATTTGGGAAGAGCTTTCTCCTTCTCGCCTACCTCCATGATCAGGCGAACCCGCTAATACGGCGAGGGGTTGTGCTATTTTACTATCAATTCAGTAACTTCACAAAGGCAAACATGTCTTCACAAAAAATTATTTGACAATTTAATTTAAATACAAATATCTAAAAATCTCAGTCGACCAAACAACTTTTTCAGCGGGCACTTTTTCTGCTACATAGGTAAAAAAGTTGAGGATTGTTGAAAAGAAACTCGCATTGGAATTTGACATCGCGGGGCGTATTATCTGAAATGTGAAGCGGTTGCTTCTTTCCATGCACGTTAAAGCCGAAAAGGCTCTCTGCTCACGAGCATAGCGAAAATATGCAATGCCATCCAAAGCCATTTATTGGAAATTAATCCAGCCTGAATCCAACAGATGATTTGATTACGATTTTAGGTTGCACTTTACTTTGGACTTGGTTTTTACAGAATCATGAAATGACGGATTAAAGGTGGTATAATATGCACTAGAATCTGAATTTTAAACAACAATTTGGTGTGTATGATTTTTAGGGTGAAATTCGCCCATCCCCGATGAGCGCTCATCCCGACTTGAAGTTAAATTAAAATTGGTTAGCTCCTCTCCTAGTCCCCTCCCACCTTCCCTGCTCTAACTAGGTTGTCCGACCGAATTCGGTTTTTTTTTGGAACCCTTACCAATTTGGTACACTGTAAAGACATTAAAAAAAAAGAAGCAAATGGTAAAAATCTAGCTCATACAGAAAAAGATGGAGTTTATGCCTATTTTTTTAGGAAAAAAAGCGCAGGTTGTGTTTCCTTGTCTGTCAACTATTTCTGTAGCCACGGCCCTACGCACATAATATCTTTAAGGGATCTGATGCTGCTATAAGAAAGTGAATGTAAAGAATTTCCATTTTCCATGAATTGGTATTTTAATGGTGAAATTAACATAATGAAGAAATATGAATATTTATTCAATATCGTAGACGTATTTAGCAAATTGGAAAAGAATCTTGTGAATATGATGCTGCCCTGCTTCCCCTGTCCTGAGCCAAAACAAGACTATGCCAGCAAGTAACTGTGTGTTGTAGTGTATCCTCCCGTATTAAATTAAAAAGGGGAAAAAATAATGACCTTTAATAAATTATTACATTTCGAAGTAACAAAATATATCACAAAATGTCATGAACGGATGGATTGGATATAACTGATGACTCCATAATACGATCGTGATGCCATATCCAGCGGCAAGATTTGCCCTGTAACGGCACACAGACAGCATGCATCATTGTTCAGAAATCTCAGCCCGCATCTTCCCGCAATTCACGAGTGCAATGAAACTTGGCTAACTTATGTAGAAATGTCCACTTTATCATATAAACTTACTGTAAAATTACTGTCATGGGGTCTTATGTGGTAATTTCTTACCTTATTGGACTCGAAAAAACCAAGAAAATACAACAATTTTGTCCAAATAAAACTTCAACGTAACTCAATAGTATACATCAAAGCAATGGGAACTTGTTATCATTGGAAGGCATGGTTTATTCCGTACAAGTCCATACCAAAATCGATGAGGTTGGGTCAGGGGTTACAGATTAGAGCCCACAATTTCCTTCCAGTCGCAACCAGCCCATCATTGCGAAAATGGCGACCGTCCACGATCGTCGCATACAAATTTTGCTCCGTACGTCCACTGATTCAAACAATTTTAAACACAAAGCACTGGTTTCAACCAGAATTTCAAATATAATTTGAAAGATTAATACTTTAACTTGCAGAAAGATAATGACAGGTTATTTAAAGCACTAGCAAGGGAGAAACGGTAATTTTTGAGGGCCACTCATTCACCACACAAAACAGATCGAAATGGAAATCGCCATTTTGGGTGGACGACCTACTCTAAACATTAACTAAGGCTAGCTGCCACATAAAAACTACATCATTATTCTCATTACAACATGTAAGCTTATTTGCATTGGCAATCTGACCCATCATGACCTGGCAATGTACCATGAATGATTCACACAACATAACCTCTCACACTCACGCACTGCACAGCTGAGTCAAGTGAGTGATGTGACTGACACTACACTATACGTGTCAAATTTTCTTCGCCCCGGTATCGGCCCGACTGATTTTAAACATATTCTGAATATCTTATTACCATGTTTATCCCCCAGAGCTGAGCTACACATGTCCTCAGTTCACAGTGCTACTCTGACATCTGTTAACTTAACAAAATTGCCATAATTTGATGCACATTTTCATACCTCAGTTGCACAAGGCTTCCTTCAATGTAGAAATAGGCGACGTATGGCACTTCCTGTGTACAGTTTGTGATCTTATACGTTGAAAGGCATCACTTTTAATCAGAAGTTTAATGTTTAATGGTTCATAAATGTACAAGAAAAAAGCGTAATTTGCAAAAGTATCTTTTTTTGTTTTAAGCATTATTTTATAAAATATAAATGTCCCTGCTTTTGCTGGGTTCACGATTATTCCAAAATTTACTTTTAGGATCGATAAAGTCACAAATTAAAATTGTTTTCTAGTGATGAGCAAATCCGAAGTACAAAATGTTTCTATCAATAAATAGGAATGAGCGTATCGGTCTCTCTCTATTTTCTGACCTGTCTCTATAAAATACGGCGCCCCCCCCCCAGCTCGCTCCTTCCCCGGCTCTTTCTCTCTTTAATTCGCTCTAAATAATAAATTTTTTCCATAGGTTTTACAAAGCGCAGTTTTCAACAAGAAAAAAAAATAAAGAAGCTGAAATCTGTCAGGTTATAACTACAAAATCTATATTGCCACTCTTTGAATGTGAGCACTCTGACTCAAATCCCACAAATGACAAAAAGACAATTATATAGTACCCAAAATTAACCGCAAGTGAAGGAATTTTGCCAAAAATAATCTTCGATTTTACTCTAAATTTCAAAGTGTCAAGGGTAAAGTGGCAAAATAGCAGCATTGATTGACTCACCAACCGGTGTAGTGGCACCGAGTGAGAAGGCAGGCGCAAAATTTTTCATGACAAGTATGTGGTACCGAAAGGATCGCCCTTCAGATGTGGTGGAGTACCTCCAAGCCGTAAAAAAATCTTCTATTATATACCCCACAATGCACAATTGTGAAGTTGATGGAAGCTCTGAATGATACAATTGATCTGGAACAGTCTGCATCATAAGCCGGCGTATATCAGTTGTCAACACACCCACAGTTTGCAGTTTATAAGTGGGCATAAAAATAACACTTAATGACCAATGGATTTTCACTTCCGTTAGTGACCAAGGGGAGGGGGTTCCATGGAACCCCCCCCCCATGAAAACACTTTCCCGAAGGTTTTTTTTCGCACCGAAATTTAACACATGGAGGGCCATAATTAAGATACAAATCAACAATAAAAAAATTAAATTTATTATTGGGTGAATTAGGGCAAAACATTGTTTCAAAAACACGCGAAAAGTTGCGCAAAAGGCGGAACATTCCAGGAGCCTTGCGCTTCACCAAACTTTTGAACTTTTTTTGTTGCGGACTTAGAAGACCCAACTACATCGCCGGCTTTGCCGATTTTATTTTGGGGTATGAAAAGAAGCGCTTTTAAAGTCAGTACAAACGATTCGACGAAACCAGCGCGAAAAAAAAGGTGAAACGCACGTCCACTCAATGAGACGCTAAGTTGTGATGTCACGGGGGGTGCGGGGGGTCTCACATTGGGATGAAGTATGGTTGTGCAGGCCTATAAGACCCTTATTTTCAGGCTCTTTTTCAGTCCAGAGACCTCCTGTTAGGACCATCAGTTCCAGAGACGTACTTTTAATGTCCAAAGCCATATTCTCCCAAATTTTCTTCAAAAAACCCTCAAAAAGTAGCTGGAACTTGAGGGAAATCGCAGCTTATTTTCTGAATTTTTTTGAAAACCTAGTTCCCGAGACCCCATTATTTGGGCCTCAAATCAGCTCCGGAGCCTCAATTTTTTTTAAATCCGGGACGCATATACCTACCAAAAAAGGTGAGAACTCCTCCCTCCCACCGACGAACCAATCCTGATCGGGATCCAGAAATAATGCATTTAAAGGCATTCTCAGTGATCCACTCAAAAGACACAAAATAATCGAAAGGACATCGCCTGATAAGGAGAGAAAGAGGCCCTCTATAATCATCGTAGTTAAATTTCACCATCAATTTTGAGTTGGTGTTTTACAACTACTTCATAATGCACGCAAGGTGTTTTTATCCCCAAATTACACTTGTATCAAGAAAACATGAGAAAAGTCTGACATGTCTGAGAAACTTCAGGGGCGTGCTACCTGAAAAAAAAGCAAAGCTAAAACAATGCCTCCATTTCAATGACCATTTATGACTTGCATAAAGAAACAGGAAGATGTTGCATAGCTGCCCTTTGTTATGGAGCTTGTAAGTGATGCCTAGATAGTTCATAAGCTAGCCCTTCATGAGACAGCCCTTTATAACAATACCCAAATACCTATTAGCTTATGCTCATGTAGTGCAATTAGTGCTAAGATTGGATTATATAACCATCTTTAGACCAAGCCACAGCAGCCAACAACGTCCTGCTGAGCTAATGTTATGACTGTCATTGTTCAAATAGAGTTTCTTCAACAGACTTTAGTAGACGTCTGTGGAAATTTGATATCCGGGTTTAATAATAAGGTTTTAGAACAAAAATATGTGACCGGTTAGAAGTTTTTCTGCTTAACGGTTTCAGGTGGTATAAATGGAACCATTTTTGACCAAAAAATTTCTACACGGTCTTCGATTTTTCTTGGGAAATCCGAAGTAAATATCCGTGTTTTCAAATGGCAGCAGTGCATGAGCCGATGTTGGTGTAATCCATGCACAGCGGGACGTTGCCGGCTGCTGTGAGACCAAGAAGACTCTGGAATATAATACAATGGCCCGCATCTTAATGATAAAGCATGGGCCATGAGCTGCCATGACCGCACTATTTATTATGAGCAAGTTTAACTCTCACTATGAGCTAATCAAATCTCAATTCCCATGGCGCAGTTCTATAGCTTTCATTCACCAGTATATAGAGCAAATACACCCCCTGTATTTTAGTATGATTTCAGATACCCAGAACATGCGGCATGATCAGCTTTTGTTAACATGTACCCATCCAAGTTACTTGGTCGATTAGCATGACTGCCACAATAGTGATGTAGTATGTATATATGTATGTAATAGATTGTTGTTGTTTTTGGCAATTCCATTTAGTGTTTAGGCCTCTAGAAAAACAAAAATGCAAAAATGAGGTCTTTCTCCAGAACCAGTATAGGGGCTTCATATGGGGTGTTCACAGATATCTGTAGAGCCTTAAATGCCGCAATTGCAACAACATGATCTTCACTTAAAGTTCCACAATATATATACAAACTTCACAAAAAACGTGGAGCTGTCCCTACAGCGGCGCATCGAGGGTGATTTCCCCCAGTCCCCTCCCCATATACGAAAAAAGCCGGGCAGCTTTTAAGACACTTTTTTCGTTCCGAAAAACAAACAGAACTTAAACGTGATAGATGTACGCGGTTGTGGATGATAAGAAATAAACCTCCGTAGATGCCATCCTATTGGTGATTTGATCACTTGCTGTAAAATATGGGGTTCTGGGGAGGAGGTTATTAGCGATCGGGCAAAAGGTGTGGGTGGCATAATTGAATAAAATAAATATTTTTGTTACTGATTTTGTTGGAAGATCGCTACTATGCAGTATATGCTATATATCCCTTCAGATTTTCAAACAGACGGTGAGAAAATTCGGGTGCAGCCTGCTGCGAACGCAGTGAATCGGAAATTTTTTTAAATCATGTCGGCAAATGGACAGTTTTGTCGGCAACACCGTGGTCCTGCCCCATTCACAAATTATCTGGTAACGCCCCTGTGCCAACCATTATATAACCAATACCATGAACATTCGTCTACTTGAGCCATTTTGGTAACAACACATCCGAAGGGGGAGGGAGATTGACACACACAGTATTTTTCTAATATTTCCTTATCAAACATGCAATGCCAATAAAATTTGGTACCAACAGGATAACAGACTAACTTTTTCTTTTTATTGTTATCAAAATAAGTACAGACAGCTACAAACGTTTCCCAATATGCCATTACTACGACGTCATAGGTCAAGGCAAATATGAAAGTACTGGATATTGGGTAAAACATTTTTTTGGCACTTTACTATACACAAC
>JAMKCH010005469.1:0-54921 GCA_023653785.1 Ophioderma brevispina
TTTCAAGGGTCATCCGAGGCATCCAGTCAAATCACTTAACATGTGGTAAGATGAAAATTGGTGGGTGGGATCAACATTCAGTCCAAAAATTTTTGAAGGTCATTTCAAGGTCATCCGAGGTCATCCAAGTTCAAATCACTTAACATGTGGTAGGAGATGGAAATTGGTGGGTGTGTTCACATTCAGTAGCCAGAAACCCAAAAATGTTGAAGGTCATTTCAAGGTCATCCGAGTTCAAATCAAGGTCAATCACTTAACTGTGGTAGGAGGATGGAATTTGGTGGGTGTGGTCACATTCAGTACCAATGTTGAAGTCAATTTCAAGGTCATCCGATGTCATCCAGGTATAATCACTTAACATGTGGTTGGAGGGTGAAAATTGTGGTGTGATCAACTTTCCCGTGCCAAAACTTTTGAAGGTTCATGTAAGGTCATGAGAGGTCATCCAGGTCAAATCACTACATTTTGGTAGGGGATGAAACTTGGTTAGTGTGGTCACATTCAGTGCCGTCATTCTTTGAAGGTCATTTGAAGGTCATGTGGGGTCATTCAAGGTCAAATCACTAAAGAAGTGGTAGGGGGATGAAAATTGGTGGGTGTGGTCAAATGCAGTACCAAACATTTTGAAGGTCATGTGGGGTCATTCAAGGTCAATCGGGGTCATCCAAGGTCAAATCAACATGGGGTATGAAGGGTGAAAATTGGTGAGTTGGGTCATCATCCCGTGTCAAAAAATTTGGTCATTTCAAGGTCATGTGGGGTCCCCATCCGCGGTCATAATCACTTAACATGTGGTAGAGGATGAAACTTGGTGGGCCATCACAATCTTCCTGAGATCTTAAAATGTTGCTTCTTGTTCTTAGCTACCGCACTGGGTGGAGGACCTTTGTGGTTCGAGACACCGCCTTGTTTATATTGCCCATTCTATGTAAAGCGCCTAGAGGCCTCTGCTTAGGCGCTATATCAGACTGTTATTATTATTATTATTAATTATCCGTTGTGCGTGTGTGTAATGTGTGTGTCCACTAAAACATTGTTAAGTTTTTTTAAAATTGAACCTCAATTGAAAATGTGAACTTCATTGGAACCAAACTTCTGTCATAGTGCACAATGGGATTCCCTCAATGTTAATGGGTCAAGGTCATGTTGGAAGATCACAGGTCATGTGCCAGGGTCAAGGTCATGGGGCGGCCCACACCTTATCTTCTTTGAATATAGCGAGCGCGAAAGCCGAGAACCGCAAATTCTAGTTCTCATTTGCCCTGTGAAATCTAGGCTAATTATTTTTTGTTTGTGAGTTATGAGCAAAAGTGTATTCCATTTGGTTGACTCATATTAGTTTTACACATACTCTATGGGGCTCACAAAATCATGTTTCATGCTGGCATATATCAAAACGTATTGAAATATCTGCGCGAAACTTTACAGATGGAGTTTTTGGGTGAATTTAGAAAAATTCATTGGATATTGTAGGTTTAGTGTTTCTATTTTAAGTTAAAGGTGTTTTTATTTTGTCCTCAAAAATTTAAAAAAAATTAAAAAGGTTCTAAAATGTTAAACACTTAACAAAATCTTATAGAGAATTTAGATATTTCGGTCAAAAAAATGTCTCCTGAACTTCAGATGGCTAGAAATAAATATTCAAAAATTAAAGAGATTAATGTAGCCACTTGAAATTTGGGAAAGATGTGCAATGAAATTTATTCTAAACCAACTTCCAAATTTGAATTGGTTGAGTATAGAGGGTGTTTTGAATCAATCCCATGATGCATTGCAATGTGCCTATACTGTGCTGTGCTAAACACATGTCAGTACTTAGGGATAAAAAGTGTTCCAAAAGTTTAAGAACCACAAGACATTTCATGATCATGCTAAAAATTCCCTAAGTACTAACACTTGTGGGGTAAAATGACCATAAAAGTCAGGCTTTTAATGTGTTAAGAATAGGATTTTGTGAGATCACATGATCCTATTGATGTAAAATTTCCCAAAACTGGTGCATTGTGGGATTGACCCAATACACCCTCTGGGGAGCATAATAGCTGATAATTAATAAGAGATTTGGATACATTGTTTTTGAGTGCATTGATATAGTGGTGAATCCATAAGTGTGAGTCCCTGGGGCAATGCCATTCCCTAAAAACATGCAAAATCAGCCCATTTTCAGCCAATTTTCCCCTGTGCCCCATCCCCTCTTATTGACCACTTTGCCACTCTCTGGATTTGCTCCTGCATTGATTGCCAATTTTCTCAGAGTAGCAGATGCTCTTACATGAGGCAGGACTTCAAATTTCAAAAAGTTGGGTATTTTTGGAAATTAATCTATTTTAAGAATGAGATGATAAAAAAAATTCCAAGATGGATATGATGCGTGAACATGGACTTACAAAATGCACCCTAAACAAGTATTTCCATTGACTAAAAACATACCCAAAACAAGTATTTTTGTCTGTTTTGCTACGTTAAACAAGTATTTTTGTATGTTTTTGCTACCCTAAACAAGTAAGCAATGCAGTGTGATGTTAATATACCCTTTATTAATTATCTTGCTTTGCTTTACTTCCGATTTACAATATTTTTGATGATTTGGATCTCTGCTTAATTTGAGTATTACATACCCTAAACACATACATCACAAGTTCATGGTTAAAAAACATTCCCTTTTTGCATATTTTGCAATCAAAATCTATGTACGCGCATACATCACCTGTTGGAAAAAAAGGACCCTTTATTACGCATTTTCTTGTTCACGTATCATATCCACCTTTGAATACATACAAGTGGCCCCCCGGGAAAAAAAATGTAATTCTTTCACATCAGCGATAAATAGCCAATATTTAGTTGACATTGAAGGTATCCCACATGATGTTCACAACATATATTTTTCTCTGTTTCACAGGGAGGGCATCACCAACATACTTTAATTCCATAACTTCATTTGAAATCGATATACATGTAACATTTTAATGTGAACGGTAATTGTGTGTGTTATAATAGCCCATAGAGTACCGTACAAACTATTTCCCGGTTACCGTAAACAAAGTATATTGAGCAGCACATAGCATAATGGGAAAGAAGTCAGTCAAAATATTTTGCAGGTGAGAATTGGAAAAATACAAGACCTCATCATACCAAACCCTCAGGTTTGAAGGTGTGAAAGGTGGGGTCGAAGCTGAGGATTGGGTAGTGCCTCTTTAAACGGCTTTCACCGTTAAATTATTAAATTTAATTAAATTAAAGGGGTACCATCTGATCTCAGCCTTGACCTCGCTTTTCACACTATCGAACCTGGAATTTTGGTATCTTTCAAACCTTGTATTTTTCTCATCTCATCTGCATGATATTTTTACTGACTTCCTTTCCCATTTTGATGCTAGATCATGCTGCAATCTAAAATATGGTTTGTTTACGGTAAACCGAAAATATTTTGTGCAGTAACTGGGGTGCTTCCTCTTGGCTATTAATTGTAATACAAACGATTATCACCCACATTAAAAAGGTATGTTGGATTCAAATGAAATGTTAAATTAAAGTATGTTGGTAATTCCCCTCCTGTGAACAATAATATATCTTGCAATCAGGTGAGTATCTGTAATGGGTTCAGGACCTTCCAAACACCTGATTTATGCTGGTACTGAAATGCACAATTGGAAGGTTTTGTCCGATTTATGTGTATTGTGTTCCTACTTGATATGAGAACCCGGCACTTGCACATATACCCCCTCAAGTACCGTGGGAACACACTTGCGGTTTTTGATGTAGATGCAATATGCATGTATGCAAAAGCCCGATTCGGGCACTACTGTGCTAAATATTGGTGGTTAACCACTAAACGGCGGTTTTTTGTCCCGCCGAACAAGTTCGGAACGGGACTATGGGGAACCAAAACAAAAATGGAGCAACGTCTGTTCGTCCTTTCGTTCGTCCGTTCGTTTCATCCCACGATGATAAAAATGTTAACCCCGTTGTATAATTTATCTTGGAGTATCTGTAAGCGACAATGGATGTACTTGGTGGAAAAGAGGCCCTGGGTTTGATGAGATTCGCGACCTGATTAGATTATGGGGGTAAAATATGCTATTAAGTATCAATTTGCATAATTTACGAAATAATTTCCTGCAAGGCCTGTGACTTGTGTTCAAGTTTTCTGAGTTCTGTAAGGCATATATGATGTCACTTGGTGGAAGGAAACGGGTTAAAGAGCTCTCGACCTGATTAAATTTTGGGCGTATTTCAGGCAAATTGAACATGCAAATGAGCTAATCTGCAAAAATCAGCGTACTTGGCTATATTTGCACAGTACATTGGATACTCAAAACTCCTGCACTGCATGAAGCCTTCATGGGCACATCCTTTTTGCAATTTGAAAGTATGTGATATATCGGCTTAGGGGTATGCAAATGAGCTAATTAAATATGCATAATTAATTGTCATCTCGGAAACGGTACCGTCAGATAGCCACTTCCTTCACTACATGAGACTCTATGCCATGGGGAGGGAGGTGGATGTTGAGGAGGGGTGGGGGTGTTGCAGGGGTTGGGTATTTCGGGTGTTGGAGAGGAGTGGGGTGTTGGGGGGGTGTTGGGGAAGCGGATGGGAGGTGTTGGCCATGTTGTTGGGGAGGTGGTGTTGTGGGATTTGGGAAGGGGTAGGGTTTTTGGGAGGGTATTGGCATGTTTGCGGCTTAGTATGCAAATGACTAATTCAATATGCATAATTTTTGTATCTCTGAAACGGTATGTCGGATATGTAAAATTTCTTTCGCTACATGAGACTACTATGCCATGGGAGGGTGTGGGTTGGTTTGCGGATGTTGGGGGAGGGGGTTGGGTGTTGCAGGGTGTTGGGGGGGGGTGGGTATTGTGGGATGTGGGGAGGGGGTCGGGTTTTGCGGGTTTGGGGAGGGGTTGTGTTGCAGGGTGTTGGGGAGGGGGTAGGGAGTGTTGCATGTGTGTTGGGGAGAGGTGTTGCGGGGTGTTGGGGGAGAGGGCGGGGCGTTGGGGTGGTTGGAGGGGGCCGGGTGTTGCAGGGTGTTTAGGGAGGGGTAGGGTGTTGCGGGGTGTTGGGGAGGGGAGTGGCGTGTTGCGGGTGTTGGGGAAGGGAGGCGTGTTTACGGGTCTTGGGTGGGTGTGCAGGTGTTTAAGGAGGTTTGGTGTGTTGAGATTGGTTGGGGAGGGGGTGGTGTGATGGGGTGGGGTGTTGGGGAGTTGTGGGGTGTTGAGGATGGGGATGGGTCTTGTCCGGGTGGTTGGGTGAGGGAGATGGGTTTGGCAGGGTGTTGGGGAGGGAGATTGTGTTGCAGGGTGTGGGGAGGGGGTGGGGTGTTGTAGTTTTACATTTCTCACTGTTCGTGATCCCGACTTCGGTGGGGACGTATTTTTACTCATCGCGAAATACGAGTTCGCCTTGATTTTATTTCTTGGGAAGAACTGGATTTTGGGGGCTCAAAATTTCAGGACGACAAATGAGACAATACGGCCTTTCATCTGATATCAAAATCGATACTACTCCGGGTAAATCAGGGGGGTCCCCACAGACGATCGGAAACTGCACCTTTTAATTGCTATTCTGGTTTTGTATCAAGAGTGACACCAGCCAGCCCATCAAAATCTTGAGACCACTGGCCCAGTGAGATTTTATGAAAGCAAACTTACATAACCCTATCACTGGTCTCGTTTCTAGCTGGAGGAAGGGAAGGGTAAAGGTAGAGAAGCTAAAGAAGATAGGAATCTTGGGTGGTGATTCGAACCCGGAGCCCCCAGTCCCATGAACCAGGGGTATCGCATGCCTGGCCAGTGATTTCAGGGCATGTATGTGTTCGTACGATGACATCGTCGCATCTTTTTGGACTAGTGCATTTTCTAGCCTCAGTCTCAGTGAGTTTTAGTGAGTCTTGGGGGCGATGATAGGGGTATAATGGTGTATATACCATATTTTTCTCTAATTTTAACAGATGGTGGATGGATGGACACAGCCAGTTCTTCCATCCCAACTGTAATGTATTTAGTGAGATCTACTGAGGAAGTGCTGGTAAGTATGTGAATGACCAGAGGATGGTTCGAATCTAATTCCCATACTTGCCCAGTGTTGGAAACTTTTCACCTCAGAAGTCATGTGATCCAATAAAATTCCTATTCTAACACATAAAACCCTGACTTCTACACTCATTTCGGCCCACAGAGCACTAGTACTTCAGTAATTTTTAGCATGATCATGTCTCGTGGTTCTTAAACTTTGTGAGCACTTTTTACCTCTAAGTACTGACATGAGAGAGAGATCTGATTGACCCCCCACTTTACCCAATCAAAATTTAGATTTTCGTACCAAAAGAAAATTCATATTTTCCTTATAACCCAAGTGCAGTGAAATTTAAGGCCTGGGAAATGTTTCCTTTTGAAGTTAGCAACCAAAATGTCTCCAAATAAAGCTCACACACACACAACCTTTAAATTTCAGGTTTATGTGGTTACAGATGCATAAGAGACAATGCCTAACTTTACACAACTTGCTTCTTGTATGGAAAGTTAGGCATTTTGTCTCTTATGCAACTGCACTTGCATTAACCTGAAATCTAAAGGTCGTTACGGTTCTATCCTATTAACCAATTTGGTACACACTCTTGCTTCTACAATGCAAACAGTTTGGCTGATTTAACTCAAATTTATCATCCAATGTTTCTATGCTTCAACTTGAAGGAGAAAACGTAATAGAAATCGGTCCATGATCAGGCCACCCTCCTTTAATTAGCATACAAGTCCTGGGTACAAGTATATAATTCTGGCTGATGAACATTCAAGAAAAGTATTTACAACAGGAAAATACCAATTACAATGTGCTTACCACGTTGTACCCATGGATATTTGGAGACAGCTTTTTGCCATTCTTACGATTGACCCAAGTTCAAAGCACGGCCATCATTTCATTGTACAGCCGACTTTAGCCAATCATATGAATGGTCTAGATATGCAAAATGAGTATAGGAATGCAGTTGTTTAATGTTTTTGTTGAATAAACCTGTTGGTATCCAACAGGGTGTGGAGGCAGTGCGAGCACAAGTGGTTTCCCCCACAGGTCAATGAGAAGGTCAAAAGGTTCAATTTAGGGGTCTCTTAAGGTCATCATATTGCTCTAGGTATACACCTTTTGGGTGGATTGGATTACTTTTTCACTTTCTTCAAGTTTCTGTAGCTTTTTAGTGCAGTGAGGGATGAAGTTCTAACATAATAAAAAAGATAAAAAATTGTGCCTTGTATACACCTTTGGATGGCAATTTTTAAACTTTACTGCAGACTTTTAGTGCAGTAATGGATATCAAGTTCTTGGTTATGCTTATCCATTGAGACAAGGGCTATGTGGGGTAAACAGATGAGACGGTCAAAGGTCATTCTGAGGTAACTTAAGGTCACTAATATTGTCAAGTGTAAAACCTTTGGTTTGACACTTCAACTGAACTGTAAACTTTTTAGTGCAGTAAAGTTAATGGATCAAGGTTCATACTTGGTATGCTTCGACATTGAGACAAGGGTTCTTGTGTGGTATAAAAAAGATGAATTAGTCAAAGGCATTCAGGGTTACTTAAGGTCACTATATTGCTCTAGACACCTTTTGATTGTCAATTTCAACTACTGTAGCTTTTGAAATTGCAGTGATAGATCAAGTTTATACGTGGTATGCTTAGTACATTGAGACAAGGGTCTTGTGGGGGTGGTAACAGATGAGAAGGTAAAAGGTCATTCTAGGGGTCACTTAAAGGTCACTATAGGCTCTTAGTATACATATTTGGGTTGACACTTCAACTTACTGTAGCTTTTTAGTGCAGTTACAGATCAAGTTTCATACTTGGGTATGCTTATATGTTGAGACACAGGGGTCTTATGTGAGGTAACAGATGGGGAAGGTAAAAGGTCATTCAGGGTCATTATTGACTCTTTTATTCTTCGACCACATAAGCAGAAAGACCGATTTGGGGCCGTTCTCCCTAGTTTTTAAATAAAAAAAAAACATAGATTAATTTCAGAGTTGCAGAGTTCAGATACTATGGGGTGTGACAGTAGTACCGCAGTCAGTTCTTACAACTCCATAATCATTTATTTCAAACTTTTTCTTTTACAGAAACATTGAAGCAGCATAGGGTCTTTTGCATGGAAGAGTGAATCTACCAATCACCATTTAGTAGACGTAAATACAAAAAGCACAGGAAATTGCAAGCACACATTCAGGTTGATGTTGGTCAAGTCAGAAATATGGAGACAACTAACAAGGCAGATAGTCATGGTAATGGTCTGGCTTTTGAAGCAGTGACTGAAGTGGCAGGAATGAAAGAAAATCAGTGTAAAGACGACTTTAATTGTGCACAAAAAGAAGATGGTAAAGAACAGAATTCTGATGTTGGGGAAGATGTAAAAATGAAAACATTTGACAAGGGTGATTGTTCAGAAAATGAATTGGCTACAGAAGCAGTGACTGGAGATGAAGAAATGGAAGCAGATCAGTTTGAAAGGTTGTCTCCTTTACAAAATGCTGAAGACATAAACAATGTACAAAATGAAGAAAGTACGGAGAAGATTCTAGATAATGGGAACATCAAACAAAAGACAATGATTGGCAAGAATGATAGTCCAGGAAATGATGAAGCCATCAGAGCAGTGACTAGAGAAACTGAAATGGAAGGAAATCAATTTGAAGTTGTGTCTTCCCCCCAGACTGTTGAAGACATTAGTAACAATGCACAAAAGGAAGCAAGTAAAGAAAAGTATTCTGAGATATCTTGTAGAAGGAGAAGGAAGCAGCAGAAACCTCAAAGATGCAGTAGCATAGAACAGGTGGTACCGCATGGCCTGCCAGAGTTTGAGCAGTCCACTGCTGTGAACTCTGTGGCTGATTATGTTGATGCCACACACATTCCTAGAAATCAGCATGTTGTTGATAGATACGTTGAAAGCAGTGATCCAAGATTAGTTGAAGCCCCTCAAATTGGAAAGGACAATTTTTCACAATATAGCCTCCAAAGGAAGCTCCAGTCTGTTAAAACAGGATTTCATTTCAAGCTCCTACATCGCCCGTACTACTTGAAGGGAGCAAAAGGTAGTTTCCGCTCACAGCCACATCAGTGTGCGGACTGTGGTAAGAAGTTTGCACTCAGAGATTCCTTAAAGAAGCACATCAGTCGTAAACATACAATCAAGGTCCACCAGTGTAGTTTCTGTGGAAAGCAGTACAGACTCGCCGATTCTCTGCGAAAACACATCAAGCGAGATCACTCTGGTGAGACTCACCACTGTATCAAATGTGACAAGTATTTCACCTCCAAAGAAAGCTTAAAGCAACACTGGAGGATACATACAGGAGAAAAACCTTTTGTATGTGTTCAGTGTGGTACAGCATTCCGCTATAGACACCATCTCAAGCAACACATGCAGATGCATAGTGGAATCATAGAAAGCTGCGAATTTTGTGGCAAGCAATACAATAGACGAGATTCGCTCAAGAAACATGTAAAAGAAGTCCATTGTAAAGACGATGGTGGAACCGAAGATGTGAATTCTGATCTACGAGCAGAAGAGAAGCATCACATGACAACAACAGGAATTGAGATGAAAGATTCACCACAAGGAGAAAAAGAACTCGATTTGATAGGTACAGCTAAGAGTAAAATGTATTTCTGTAGGAAATGTCATTTATATTTCACGTGCAGACAAACTTTGCTCAGACACATGCAGATCAGGCATCGGAAAGTGATACTGGTTTGTCCGATCTGCAACCAGCAGTACCACCTCAGGGATTCACTGAGAAAACATGTGAAAAGTGCACACAAGCTGAAATTGAAAGACAACCGAAATACGAGAGCTGAACTCGAAAGTCGTCGATGTATGCAGAAGTCTAACATAGAGGTAGCTGATGTTGAACCGGACTGTGAAAGGAAGGATTTTAACTTTTTGCCATCTCTGTTTCCAGCTGGAGTCCAAGAAGATAGTGCCTTATCAACACCACAGGATGCTTTGGGTGTGATGCACTTTTCACAAATGGTGAAGCTCCCAAAGTGTCCACACTGTGGCAAATGCTATAGACTCAGAGATTCTCTGAGGAAGCATATTAAACGCTCCCATCCAGGAGCTTATAAAGAAATAAATGACACTGGAAACAATCAAACTGCTATTGCATTAGCGGGAGTTTTATCTTGTGGTGTAGGATCTCCAAATGTCAAGTCTGATCTTTCTCAGAAAGATGCTCGAACTAAGAAGTTTGAATCAACTGAAGCTCAACATGGACAACTCAAGGCAGATGGTAGTAATAATGACTGCAATGTTCAACTCAAAGTTGCTTCAGGATATCAGCAAGATTTGTACTGTTGTCCAACCAAACCCTGCCTTGAAAATATCCATAATGAAGGTGACCAAATAACCAGTGGGACTGCAGATGGGACTGATTTGGAAAGGTCCCAGTTAGCCCATAGAGATACTAGGGAAGAAATTGGATCTGATATAAATGTGAAAAAGCATGCTCTCAACTCTGAAGATAATGATGCAGAGGATCTTCTTGGAAGCAACTCCTGTAACAAGTACAAATCAAATAAACAAGGACAGGTGGAAAGTACCAACCCTTCCTGTGGGCAATGTCCAGTTGGAGATGGTGACAAAGCTTTTGACCACAACACAGGCCAAGAAGGCAAAAGTTGTGTGCCTAATAAAAAGTTGCACGAAGGTGAGGCTGATAAGTTACAAGGCTTATATTCTTGCTCCACTTGCACTTTCAAATTTGAAAGTCAGCAAGACCTAGATATCCATATTCTAACACATCCCACTTGTCCGCGGTGCAAGAAGCAATACACTCTTCGTGACTCACTGCGAAAGCACATCAAGCGCTCACATCCTATAGATTACGAAGAAATGATAGCTCGCAAGAAAAAAAGCCAGAGAGAAAATAATTCTGTCTTCTTTGTAAATAGCTCAGCAGATCTGCTTTCTGAATTTAGTCAACAGGATGATAGCAGTGAATCAAACGTGCATCTGGAAAGAAGTAGTGATAAATTGAGTGAAGAGCAGACAGCTCAAGAGCCTGATACATTGACTTGTGTTACGTGCACTTTAAGTTTTGATAGTGTGCAGGAACTAGAAATTCACAGTCAAATTCATCCCACCTGTCCTCGCTGCTTCAAGCAATACACTCTTAAAGATTCTTTAAGAAAACATATCAAGCGTTCGCACCCTGCAGATTATTGGGGAATGTTAGCTCATAAGAAACACAAACAAAGGGACAGTTTGTTCTTCTTAGGAAGGGATTCAACAGATCTGGATTTAGAGATGTCAAAGGATGAGACCCAGTTAATCAAAGTTGATCCAAGTGAACAAGAGGGACATCAGAAGAGTGTAGAGGAAGAAGGATCAAGGGAAGATCAAGCTACTCAGCAACCAGATGTACCTACATGTATCACATGCACTTTGAGTTTTGGTAGTCAGCAAGAACTTGATGTTCACATTCAGAGTCATCCTACTTGCCCTCACTGCAGCAAGCAATACACGCTTCGAGATTCCTTACGAAAACACATTATGCGCTCACATCCAGAAGCTTTCTTCAAAATGATGGCTCAAAAAGGGAAAGGTGCAGTTACTGAAACCAGTTCCAGTTTGAAGAGTACAATCTCAGCAGATGAATCACAAGAAGGTTCAGGGAATCGCTATTGGGTGTATAATCAAGAAAGATCTTTTCAATTTAACGATGGTATGAGCAGCTGCACTGGCTACAAAGAGACTGAGGAAGCAAATAATGTCAACACTTGTCAGGAGGGAATTCAATCACAAGCCTTTGTTGGTTGTGACCAGCTTATTGATTCAGCAAGATCATTTGCTTGTGCTGCTTGTCGGGCAACATTTAACAGTGAGTGTGACTTATCAAAACATGTTAACAACCGGCCTACTTGTCCTTTCTGTTACAAGCAATACTGTCTTAAAGATTCCGTACGTAAACACATTAGACGTACTCATGGAGAAGAGGTTGAAGTGGGTCGTCCTGCCCAGATTTTACTAGAAAGTTCTTTTACAGGGAATTTACCAACTTGCTCTGCCTGTAGTCAAACCTTTGATGACCAAATGGATCTGGAAGAACATGAACAGAGTCACCCTAGTTGCCAGTATTGTGGCAAGAGATATGCTTTGCGCCAGTCTTTGAGAAAACATATCTCCCGTAAACATGCAGACATTCATAAGGAGCGGGCTAATACAGATGAAATGAATGATACAGGGACACTGGATGAGTCAAATGAATCTCATGATATTGATGAGTCTGAAGCTTATGATATGTCCGCTGCTGGTTTCTGGAATAAATCCCCAAGGGCAACGGAAGATGGCCAGTTTGTGGACTGTCCTACTAGTGGCACAGCTGAGGGTAGTCAACTAGGTGAAGAATTCGACACCTCTCACAATGCAGGATTGAGTACGAAACAGGAAAATGTTTCAAGTAGGTCATGTGATGATGGTGTTGAACCAAAAACACAGCAAGAAGAGGTCTCTAGTAACAAAACTAGTCTCATTGCCAGAGAAATGTCAATGTGTAATAGCTTTCCATGTTCTGCTTGTGTGCTTGTATTTGATGATCAAGAAGCATTGGACTCCCATGCAAGAAGCCATTCGGCCTGCAAGTACTGTGGAAAATTGTACCATCTTAAGGACTCCTTAAGGCGGCACATCAGGCGCTCACATCCTACTGAATACAGTCTTTATGGTGTGAGGGGAGTAGGCTGTCCTCAGTCAAAGGTTATTGAAAATGATATCCAAGATGACAGATTGGAAGGAGATCATGACAAAATTGACAAGAACTTAAGTGCAGAGGCATTAGCAGATGATTGTCCAGGTAGAGAAATGGGTGAATCAGATGCTAAAAATAATGAGAACTCTAATGAAAAAGATCATTGCAATGATAGTACAGCTGAAACATTGTATCCTTGTACTGTTTGTTTGCTTGTACTTGATAGTGCAAATGCACTAGAGAGACATGCAAGCTGTCACCCAACTTGTCCACACTGTGGTAAGATGTACCGTCTGAAGGATTCTTTAAGCAAGCATATCAAGCGCTCTCATACGTTTGATTACAAAATAGAAAAAGAGTGTGACTCAGTGTCTGTAAATGCTGAAGAAAACAATTGTGATAATGACACAAAGTCAGGCAGTGAAAATCTGAAAGATTCTGGGCAGAATGCCTCCAAATCTGAACTTCCAGTGAACCAATTAATAAGTGCCACAGATATTAAAGAAGAGCAGTGTGAGCAGGACAATATCAACAATCAAGAAAATATGACTGCAACTGGGAAGTTCTATCCCTGTGCTGCTTGTTTGCTTGTGTTCGATAACCAAGAAGCTCTGAGTTGTCATGCTGAAATACACCCAGGTTGTCCACACTGTGGTAAAAGGTACAAACTCATAGATTCTCTGAGGAAGCACATTAAGCGTTCACATTCTATAGAGCAAGAAAAGGGAAAAGGAGGCAGCTTCCATGTAGATGAAGATAGTAGCAATACACTGGGGTCAAGTTTTGGTGGAACACCTGAGCTAAGGTCTGAACATTCTCTTGTAGGTATGTCACCTGAGACCCCTGAAGTTGAACACAGAAGAGTAAGTAGTCAGCATGCCTCTTCAGCTCCAGTAGGGGTAGCTTTCCCTTGCCCAGCTTGCTCTGTTATGTTTGATAGTCAAGAAGCTTTAGAGATCCATGCAAGTAACCATCCAGCATGTCCATTTTGCGGCAGACTGTACAGTCGTCGGAATTCTTTACGGAAGCATATCCAGCGTTCTCATCCTGAAGAGTATAAGAAACTGAAAGAGAATAGCAATTTTAATAATGGTAGCTATATGCCTGGTTTTGATGATTTTGAAGAACATGCCATTTCTGAATCTGCAAATGAGTGTACTGACCAAATTGAACAAACGGAAGCCATATTTTCTGCAGAGAAAACAGGTCATGGTGAGCAAAATAAAGTCGCGGAACCAGGTACGTCCGTCCCTGAAAATTATTCACTGAAACCGCCGCAGTGCACTGTCTGTGATTTGACATTTTCATCATCATGGGAATTAAAGAAGCACAATCAATTCCTCTCTTGTCCGCACTGTGATAAGCATTACAGCATTCGGAATTCGCTAAAGAAACACATTCAGCGATCTCATCCAGATGCTTACTGGGAGTCCCGGGAACGCACAAATTCAATCTTCGGCAAGTCCAGTAGGAGCGATTTGTTTTTCCCAACAAATCCAGATTCAATGTATACAGTTCCCCCTCAGGAAACATCTTCTAATGACATCATTCAAAGTGTAAATTCTACAAAGGAAGAAGAGGACTGAAATTGGGGTCCTTGCAGGACAACCTAGCTTTCTTTTCATTAAACATTTGTGCCTTGTAACTCTATGATATATGCATTGCCAGTACTTTGGGAAGGATTGCATCCTTGTCATTTTGTGAAGAACACTTTTGTTTATGTCCTCTGGATCAAAACACTTAAAGTTGTACAACAAGAGATCTCGCATAACAGGTGTCCCTAAAAATGTGAAAATTCTGATTTTGCACTGATGTAAAGCTTTTTATCATAAATATCCCCATGTGAAAAGGATTAAGCCGGGAATTATTTCTTTGGTACCAAAATTGTGAAATTTCTAATTTCTTATTGGAGCAAATAGGAAATTCAGCCTAAGTTTTATATTGAAGTATAAGCATACAAATATCACCTTTTGTTTTCACTTTTAAGACATTTCTGTACCCAAATGAAAGGTAAGAAATCTATACATGTACAGTGTCTAATCTATATGAAACCTAGTCTACATATGACAGAAAATATGGATGCCTTAAAATCTCTTGTTGCACCTTTAAGGAGGAGGTGATTATTGAAAAGGGTTGAAACACATGTATCTGTTGTTATAACTTTGTCAATATTGATGTAAAAAACTTTACATCCATTAGTTTCATGATGATAAGACTTTGGGGATCATTCTCAACCTGATTAGATATTTGGCACAAAATATGCAAATTATTTGATTTGGTTCAGATTCTCCCTCTCCCCTTGATGAAAATTGTCTTCGCTCACACACAGTTTTCATTCCTCAAAGCCTCCATTTCCCACCCTTTGGCATAAAAAAGACCCTTTGCATAGATATGCAAATATGTTAATTAAAATTCATGGGGGATGGCCCATTTTTTTAAGTTTGTAAAGTTTTTATCTTCATTATATGATTTTGACCACAAATCCCCATCTGTAAAGTTTTGCATCAAAATTTCGATCGGTTTTAATGTGAAACCCTAAGATGTGATTTTTGAGTACTGTGTAATATTAATATTGGTTGACCAAAATAGGTCATATTTTTGTTCATAACATCCAAACCAAACCTCCTTTAGCCCTTTAGATTTCTTAGACACAAACATTTTGACCACTTCCTGTAAAATTTGGGGTTCTGGGTACAAGTGTATTAGTGATCGCTATTGACCTTAGTTTAATATGCATAATTGCTGTATCGCTAAAACAGTATATCAGATAAACAAGATTCCTTTACTACATGAAAGACCATCCTGAGTGCATCTTCTGCATGAATTATAATTAGGGTCAAAGGTCACTTAGGCTGATTAAAGTGGCATTCTTTGAAAATTTTAAAAATGCTACAAGTGCCAAATGCTTGGCTCAATTTCATCCGTTATTACGTTTTGAGAACCTTCCGTCCTATATTGCTCTACACAAACTGGAAAACCAATAAAAACAATGCTTAATTCTCAATAGGCTACACTCTCTCTCTCAAAACTTGGGTGCCCAATATATGCACCACTTTGGACTCCAATCCCCTGTAACTTTCATTGAATTTTAAACAGAACGCACTCCTAATGCAGTTTACGTCTGTGCACCCTGGTAACAAGACAGTGTTTAAGACACATGCGCAAACGAACCCACTAGTCTAAACCCGCGTTGGTATTCATTGCTGGCCCGCTGCGTTCATCGAATAGTACGGCATAATGTCAAGTGAGGAGTAGCAAGCATGTGCACATGATTTCCCTTCATGTCATTTTTGTTCATGTCAATGACGAGCTGGTTTTTATTTAGATCTTCTGCTGGTGGAAGTAGATTTGCCGGGAGATTTGCAATGATAAATGAAGAACTGCAGGAATTGATTAAAGCAAAAGATAGCACCCACACCCAGAGAGTACCGCTATTGGAATAAATTTAGATTTTCAGGTCAGATATTGAACAGTGTCAGTAGCATGGTAGGCTACAGCAGCAAAGAGCAACTCGCGGAAGTCTTGAAGTTGAAGCTATTTTTTGTTGACGTCTGCCGTGAAGACAGAGATAACTACAAAACTGGATCTCTATAACATCAGATCAGTGATAAATCGTCATCTGAAGAGGTGAAGAGTGGCCAAGCTAAAGTTCTTAAAATGATATGTGTATGGTAATATAGGACACAAGATTCTCAAAACATAATAATGATAAAATTGGATTCTTGTGTTCTTCCAATACACAAATTTATTGGTCTTGCTATGAGTTAAAAAAATATTGGCCTCGACTGTGTCTCGCCAAATATTTTTTTCAACTCATAGCTTGACCAATTAATTGGACTCAGAGAATCCAATTTTATAACAAACTTGCTCAGAACCATTGACCCAATTCAGCCCCATATGGGTTGTACACAAATTGGGTCAACGGTCAAATGGGCCACGTCTAGCTCACCCCAAATTCTCTTATTGTGACCTTTGTTGTGATTTGTGTGATACTCCTGTTGGTACCCGACATACTTGCCGTTATCTGGTCCCCCGATTTAGGCATGGGCTAATTAATATGCAAAATGGTTGTACTCTTAGATGATACCTTAGATACTATAAGTCCTACACAAACACATCTTATTCAACATTTTGATGGCTGTTTCGAGGTTGTCAGGTTGAGTGCAGATAGTTTGAAGGGTAAAAGAGTAGAGTGTACTTCTCTTCAAATGTAAGCAAATGAAAAATTTCACTCCTCAAAGAAGTGAAATCTTGTATAACCATCCAAATGAGTGTTTTTTTTTGTTTATTAAAAGACAAATTTCTCTCCAAAAGAGTGAAAGCACTCCAAAAACAGCCTCTTGTTTGAGGAGTTCAAAATGTAGGACAACTCCTTTGAGGAGTTAAATGAAGGACACACAAAGACAAGGAAATGCCTCTTTTTTGGAGAGAGTTCACTCTTTTTGAGTGGAAATTCACTCCGTTTAAAGTATAACATCACTATAGTGGAATGGTTTACACGCTGCACTTTTGTACCTCAGGTGTGCCTATTGGCTTTCAATTATGTGCGAAAGTAGGAGACTTATGGTTCAAGACTCATTGTGTGGAATGCAATTCATTCCACTCAAGATAATGAAAGTCCGACTTGAATTTTTGAGACCCACTGTAAAGTGCAACGATAGATTTTGCATGGGCTGATCCAGGATTGAAAAACATCAAATACCGGGGGCTGAAAGGCTTTAATTGTCCAAAATAGCGCAAAATTGGCTGATTTGAATAATTGGCAGAATTACTGGGATGCGCGCGCCCCCTCTGCCCCCTCCCTGGAGCCTCGCCTGTTTTTGGGCCACCCATATATTTGTCATATTTCGTGATTTCATATAGATAAGACCCCCCCAATAGATTTCTATCATTGTCTTTGGCTGCAGAAATGCCTTAAGTGAAAACAAAAGCGATTTTCATTCGCTTAATTTTCATTAAAAACAAGGCTGACTTTTAGTATTTGCTCCTGTAGTAAATCATAATTTCCCAATTTTTGTACCAAAGAAATATTTCTCAGCTTAATCCTGTTTACATGGGGACAGTTTTGATAGAATTAGTGCAACAAATCCGAATTTTTAACATCTTTTAGGACACCTGTTATGTGAAATCTCTTCGTTGCACTCTAATTTTGGCTCTTAAAAAGTGCAACGAGAGATTTCACATCATTGTGACTCTACAGAATTGTGATCTTTCTAATTTACTATAGGGCAAATACTAAATTCCGCATATGGTTATTTGAAATTGAGCAAATGACAATTGCCCTTTGTTTTCACTTCCAAGGTATTTCTGTATCCAAAGGACAAGATAAGATCTAGTGGGTGGTTCTCTATATGAATCACTACCATGACACACAATGATGCCCCCAAATCGTCTCGTTGCACCTTTAAACAGTTTAAATATACTGTTCGTGGTATTTTTGAGTATGTAATTGGTTGCACTTTTCCAATAAAACATCTTTCACCATTTTTTTTTTTTTTAATTTTTGAATTTTATTTTACATACCATAGGCTTAGAGTAAATGTTTTCACATGGTGTTACACACTGCCTTATGCCTTTGATGTGGGAAATTAGAGGTGCAACAAGAGATTTCAAATACAGTGTCCCCTAAAAATTTGAAGATTCTGATTTTGGCCTGGTGTAAAGTTTCTATCAAAAATATTCCCATCGAAAGGATGGCAGAGAACTGTTTTTGGTACAATTTTGTATAGAGCAAATTCAAAATTCAGCCTATGTTTTTTCTATTGAAAATATAGCATATACAAACCACCTTTTTTCATTTTAGCTTTTTCTGTTACAAAATAAAAGGTGGGACTATATTAAAGCAATAATGCACAATTTTTGAAGAGCCGCCCCCAATTTCAAAAATTTAACATTTTTAATTTTCTAATTTCCTCATCTGTACTTTTGTCTAGAAAAGTACACCGGCGAACGAGAATGCTAAAAAAGGTGTATTGATCATAAATAAGCATTTTTGTATTATTAGAATTTGGATCACAGAATGGACGTACTGCAGAGCTGGAAATGCTACGTTTATGTCCGTCCTGATGAATAGTGCCACCTCGCGAAAATCACCCTACTTGATTTGCCTGAACCAATAAAACAACAATGGATGTAGCACAGACACGTACATGGCACTATTTCCCAGGCTATTTCACCTGGAAGGCGTTTTCCAGCAGCCCGTTGATTAGTATCGATCCCGATAATAATTATTCTGATTACAAAATTCCTTCGTTTGTGAGACACAGCCATTTTGAGCTACCATTCACAGGTATGTTTACTACAGTTACCATGCAATCATGTAAAACTCAAATTTTTTGAACAATGGGAGCGCTCTTCAAAAAAATGTGCTAATATGCTTTAAAGCCATATCAGCGCTTTGTTTCAAATGTAAAACAAACGCGCCCCCTATTTTTTCAATCAAAGTGCATTTTTTTGCACTGTTTGTTGGAAATTGTTTGTAGTAAAGACCCCTGTAAGTGTCTAAGCGTAACGCGCCGTATTTGTCAAGAAATATGATTTTTTATGCTATGTGTTTACTAACTTAAAGGCGGGATCCGACTTTTTTTAGGAGCAAAAACAGTCAGAATGGCATCTTCAGGACCGCTTTAAAAAGCTTTAGTGTCACAAAGAACCTAATATAAGGTGTTTGATATGACCTAACCCTAGCATTTAAAGGCCAAAATGGGCAATTTTGGATTTTGGAAAAAAATGACTGATAGTGGCTTTAAGTCCTACTCTATATAAAATCACTTCAATATCCCCAGAATGTGGATGACTTGAATCTCTCATTGCCCTTTAATATTTCCACATTAACATAAATGGCCTTATATTTTTAAACTAAAAACCCCGAAATACATCTGGTACTTTTTGATGTATCACACCAGTCTCACAGTAAACATTAAGAACAACCTTCAATGTATATGGCACCTTGAACTGTGTTTGGAGATGGCATTTTCATTTTACAACACATATCTTTTTCAGATTGTGAGTATAAACATGCAAGCTCTTGTGTTGACACTAGTACTGGATACTTTTTAACAAATTTATTTTGAGTACATAATTATTTAAAAGTTAACCGCATTTTGCAGTGTACAGCATATAATGTAAGCACACATTTACTATGGAACATTCACTTTGTGTGTGAATTTAGATCATGGCCTTATTACAAATTTATAATTAGACCTAAATAGTAGTAGTGATATTGATTGGGTATTTCTACATCTCGCATAATATAAAACTTTAACACAGCAAGTACCCAAAAAGGCAGTGCGGATCCAGGATCGGAAAAGCAGGGGCGCAAAGTAAAGAGTTAAAAACGCGAGTTTATTGGAACGGACTTATTATTGCTGTATAGAGTGGACAGAATGACAAAATTTCTAGCTAGCTACATACATCTGTAATCACCATTCAACATGTTTGTTGATAACACACAATTTTTGTAACTCTGCTTTGCACCCTTGCTTTTCCGATTCTGGATCTGACACGGCATGGTATGTATAGACAAATCCGACCAGCCAATGATGGTCAATTGATCGCCATTACTGGGGCCTCCACCAAAACTACCCAAATCTTTTTGTACGTCTGTACCACGCTTGATTAAGTACATTCACAAGCTACACTTAAAGACACATCAGTGATTTGCTAAACAGCAAATCGACAAAATCATCAAAAAATCAGATTTTTTACATGTATGTACAAGTACAGGTAATCCTAACATACCCTGCAAATGATAAACCAAAGCAACATAATAAGGACACGATCGGAGATTTTAGTCATACTGTCCGTTCGACACTTACTACAACACGGAATTGTGGAGATCGTATCTTGGAACACTGCCGTTTTCTCCTTTTCTGACAATTCTACAGCTGGACAATGTACTTATGAGAATTTCTACAGACTTATCCTTCCTTTGAAGCTATTCCTGCACATTTCAAATATTTTTCAAATCACTGATAGTGTCTTTAATCTGCACATTTGGGTGAATTCCAGCAGGATGCACCCCAGCTCGGTGCCTGTGAGGTGTTGTAATGTTATACTGGATTCGTGTATTCATGAATCTCGAGTCTTGTGAATTTTGTTCAGGATTCAATAAAAAAAAAACAATGACCTTTGACATCACAGTTGTCGACTTTACGGTGCCACGAAGATTGCCCATAACGGGTGCCCCAAAATGTGAAAACATTTTGACGCAACTCGACCGCCACCTACGGCGGTTGCCATAACAACCCAGCACAACAAGCAGATGGGTTGCCAGTCTGAAGAATCTACCAGTAGGTTGCGAACGTCACAAAAAATGTAAAGGTCTTTTTTATTCCATTCAAGGAGTTTGGACACAAGACTTTCGAACCATATTTTCTAACATTCCTGATGAACGTGTTCAAATTGAAAATTGTCTGATTTTTTTTTGCCATTCTGAAGAGCTAACCAGTATGGTGGCGAAACCGTCACTAAAAAATGTAAAAATTCTTTTATTCCATTCCAAGGATTGGACAAAAAGAATTTCAAACCAAATGGATTTCTAACATTCCTGATGAACTTGTTCAAAGATGTGAAAATTCTTATTTTTTGCACCAGTGTAAAGCTTTCTATCAACAATATCAATCACCATGTGAAAAGATTTAAGCTGATAATTATTTCTTTAGTACAAAAATTGTGAAATTTCTAATTTCCTATAATCCCTATTTATAGGAGGCAAATTCGAAATTCGCCTAATGTTTAATATTGAAATTAATGCTAATTCAAATCACCTTTTTGTTTTCACTTTCACGGCACTCTGTTAGGCAAATACAAGAAATCTAATGGGGTTTTTATCTGCATCAACTCACTTACATATGACCAATATATGATCTCGCCAAATCTCGCGTTGAACTGTTGATCTTGGTTTCAATCATGCACATATAACCTGGCCCATCCTACACTAATTTACAGCAACTTTACTCTTAAAACAATGTTCCAGCCTGCACAAATTAACTTCAAACAAGACTTTGAACCTCTATATTGCTCACTGTTTGTTTCAATTAATGCATGTGCCTTACAAGTATGAACCTGATCAGGTACTGTAAACTAAAAGCTTTGTCGGCAACATTATAAGGTTATAATCGGTGTATCCATCCTTTGTCAAAATATTTAAATTTGCCAAACCAAAATGATCATGAATCCATTATCTGCACTACAAAGTTATTATGTCTAGAATCCAATCTGAGACTGATCTCAATTTCTGAACTTTGCTGCGTACCTTACCACATATACGGTATAGATAAATGTCAAAGTAAAGCCGAAAGTACGTGTGGCGTGCAATTTTTTTCCATTTAAGGTCAAGTGTGCAGATTATTTTCTATACCTATCCTTTTCTATGGACAAAACATAAGCTTTCTGGTTAAAAATGGCATAAATCGGAGACATTTTCTTTTTAAATGGCAAATTACCAGTACACTCACCTACAAGATCCATAGTTGGACAGGCCGCTACAAATTTACCAATTTTACCCGTTTTAATTACAACCTTCCCTATCTCAACCCGCTCAAGGATGTTAAAGTTCATCATCAAGACAGGAATTTCTCAAAAAGAACTAGTCAAAGGCTTTTTGAGTAAAATCAATTGAAATGGTGTTTTCTACTATGCAAATTTTATGCTGATTCCAAATCTTCTGGTCCCCAAAACTGATTTTTAGGGGAAGTGGCCTAAATTATTGCATAATTCAAAATGGCCAACCATTTTGATGTTTTTTGTACATAACTCAACATTGTGGAGACTCATTCTTGTGTCTATAACATTTTCGGTCACGGAATACGATGTATTAGGGTTTTTAGGGGAAATTTATGCTGATTTACCAATTTTCTGGTCCCAAGCTGAATTTTTGAGAGAAAGTGTACTTTTATTATCATAACTCCAGTTTAACTAATTAGCAGTTTTTCACTCGGATTTAGTGTCTACACTACTATTTTCAGGGTAAAGGAAGACACTTCTAAGTGGGCATTAGTTATCGCCTTGGGTCATATCTTCACCCCTATTTTGCATAAATTCAAAATGGCCACCATTCAATACTATCAAAGTGTGCTTTAAGAATCCAGACTTCTGGAATCGTAATTAGGCCTATTGTGTCTTGACCCATATTTTCTTGACCAAAGTTTACCTGCTCATAGGTTCAAGAGTACACTGCTCTTCATTGTTGACGTTTCTACAACCACATTGACCGAGGCAAGAAATATGTGCCTTTCTGCACTGCAGTCTGGTGTGACATGGTGTAGTACACCCGGTGGGCCTCCAACTCAATCTGTTCTACTGACCGTAATGAGTCATTACCAAAAACGGGGACAAATATGGCACGCGAGAGCGAACATAGATGTGAACCCCTTTGGAATACGTTTTTGAGTCCAATCATGTATCACCAAAAGACATTCCAATGGGATAGAACACCATACGATGGGGAACCATTGTCATTAACAACCATGGCGTGCCATATTTGTCCGAGTTTTTGGCAAAGCTTGGTACCGATCATGCGGTCAGTGGTGCGTTGGGTGAAGCCCCACCGGGTGTGTAGTACTACCCACATGAATATTTAAGTTCCACACAAACGTCAGGAATGGGATTTAAGGAAAGGGAATGTCTATTGAACCTATAGTCGGGCGCCATTATGTGTTCCCATGGGCTCCAAA
This sequence comes from Ophioderma brevispina, assembly GCA_023653785.1. NCBI lineage: Eukaryota > Metazoa > Echinodermata > Ophiuroidea > Amphilepidida > Ophiodermatidae > Ophioderma > Ophioderma brevispina. The sequence continues at coordinate 23,418 of JAMKCH010005469.1, forward strand.
AATGACGGTGCCAATTTTTTCAAGCGTGTTCACCATTTTACATGCAAATTTAGGTATGGCGTCATCAGTGGCGGATCCAGAATCAGAAAAGCAGGGGCACAAGGAAGAGTTAAATATTGCGAGGTATCGGCAAACAGACTTATTCATGCAGAACTCTTTATTGAAATAGGATTATTGTTGTATCAAGTGGACCACTATACGAAATTTCTAGATACATGTGTAACGAGTTAATGTGAACCAGTTCAATGTGTTGGTTGATAACACGCAATTTTTAACTCTACTTTGTGCCCCTGCTTTTCCGATTCTGGATCCGCAACTGGGCGTCATAATTCAAAATTAAAATACACCAGTACACAATCAAATCAACTGTTTAGCTTCCTTTATCATTCTATAACAGTCAAAATGTTAAAAACAATGAAAACTTGCAGTATTCCAGCAACATTCAAGATGGCGTCCAAAATATGAAAATTATTGAAAATGCGGCATATTGGGCCAAATTAATAATTAATATGAGGAAAAAATATATATTTTCAAGGGCCATCAGCATTATCGTGCTTCAGATCCAGGATGGCTGCCAACATGTCTCCAAAAGTTCCACCAAAATGACAAAATTTGTGAATAAATTCACAGTTTGAATAGATATAATTGAGTGGAAGAAACAACGCAATTTCATTTTAAGGGCATCGTAAACTCTTGTCAGGCATATATTTAAAGAGACATGAGGAGATTTCCAGGAAGAAGCGCCCCCAATTTTTCTCGAACCCCCTTTTTTTACATATTTAATGCTTACCAATGTATTAGATCACACATGAAGTGAGTAAGCCGAATACGTCGTCTTTATGTAATAAGATGATGATTTAGTAGTTTCTGTCGTGCACGACAGAAAGTCAAAGCATGGTTTTCTATGGGGAACGATTACGATAGCAGGCAAGTTCAAAACAAGGTTTGGGGTTTTCTTTCGAAACGTTCTCTGTAGGTGGTCTACAACCGATCCAGTGACATTTTAGAGAAATTTGTATCCTAAAAAAATCTCCTCCTGTCACTTTAATATCATCATTCCTTAATTCCAAGATGGCACCCAATATAGACATCTTCAAATTTACTAAAATCTACAATTTACCATCTGGATATTTAGTTATATTATCCAGAAATTATGATAAAAGTACGAATTTAAGTATGAAATAATATAACCTTGACTAATAAATCTCGTATCTGATATATTTTGGTTTGTTAACATACTCAAAATGAAAAATTATGGTAATAAGCCTTCCGTTTAGGTTCTTTAAAGAGACACTGGCACATTTGAAAAATAGTGCGCCCTCAAGATTTTTCAAAATCGATATTTTTGCATGGTGTAAGGCTTTTATATACAAAAGCCCTCACCCGAAATGATTAAGACCAAATCAGCTTCCTTATGGGTAAACAGAACGATTTTATAATTTAACGTCGCCGGCGACGCTAAATTCAGCAGACGACGAAAATGGCGTTTAACACAAGAACACGCACGCCGTATGCATGTTTCCCACGCTATGCACGCTGTTTGATCAGTCTATAACCTTTGTGGTTTTAATATCAGTGAGTACGAGTCAAAATATTCATGTAATATACACATTTGTTGATTAAAGTTAAGGAAAACTTAAAAGTTGGCCTAGAAATTACCTGGATGTCTTTATCCTCATATGAATGTCCCTATCTGTTTTGGGTGTTATTTTTATGTGTAAAATATATCTATGTTCTTCCAATGGCCTAGACTATCATTTGAGAGCAAATTGAAGAAATTTCATATTTTGTGAAAATGTGCCAGTGCTGCTTTAAACCTACCAAATTGCCATGTATTTGTTATTACTTGACCAACATCTTGAAATATAAGCCTGATAACAAATAAATAATATTAATATAATATATGATACATATCTAAATATAATACAGACATATGGTAATTTGTAGGTTTTGAAAGGTCTTAAACAGCAGACATATTGGTCACCATCTGAGATTTCTCCATTGTTATCAAAACGGAAATGCAAGACACAAGTTGGTATTGGTCAAGGACATACTCTTACCCTTATATATAAACATTTTGCATTTTTTTTATGATATGCAAAATATATTACACCGTATTGGTCACCATCCTCAATTTGAAGACGTTATCAAGATGGAAACGCCAGATAAGAGTTTGCAATGGTCAAACAAATATATCCTACCATTTTAGTACGAACGGAACGAAAGGAAAGGCACCATCATGAATTTGCTAAATCAGAAAATCGGAAAAAATCATCAAAAAACAGATTTTGGTATGTTTGTAACAAGTACAGGTATCCTAACATACCCTGCGAATGAGGCTTATGATATTCGACGAAACAAACGAAACAGGCTCAGTGCACCAATTGGATTACACGCTTTATTCCGTCATAGTACAAAATGTATGATAACGGAATAAAGTGTGTAATCCAATGGGTGCACTGAGCCCGTTAAAGCCGCGAATGATAGGACCAGAAGCAACCAAATAAGGACAAAATCAGAAATTTTGGTCATTACTGTCCGTACGGACACTTACTAAAACTCGTAATTGAATGGAGATTTGTATCTTTGAACACTGCCGTTTTCTTCATTTTCTGTCAACTCTTTGGTTGGAAAAAGTAACTTAAGAGAATTCTACAGACTTATCCTTAACCTTTAAAGCGAAATGCCAGGCTAATATAATTTGTGCTTCAACATATTATAAATACATTTTTGTTTCAAATGAATGTCTTTCAGTCAGAAAAATGACACTATATTATTGATATCAAAGTAAAATGTTTATAATATCTTCCGTATGATTGCAGCCATTTTGATCGGCCCACAAGAAAAATTGAAATCATGATGGTATATAGTACATAGTGTGTCTTGAAATTATAGCCAGTGAAAGATTAGTGAATGCCATAACCAAACCTTTTCAGCTATATTCTGTTCAAGAATCCGCCCAGTTTTTAATCGATCGTTACTGCTTTTCTACTGGACACACTATATAATTCGATTTTCTGACCAGGAGTACCCTAAGACATTCCTTAGACCACCTTTTTTTATCTATGACTTACAAAGTCATACAACATCACCAATGCAGAGCGACGTCCCCAATGCCAAACATGGCGACCCCCATGAGCAACATTTATAGTTATTCGTTAATTAAGGCAATCAATATTGGCAGTAGATATTAATTTCTTTTACAGAACAGCGAAGGCATCTTTTAAAACATACTGAACTAGAATTTCGCGGTTCGCGGCTTTCTGCGCTCGCTGATACAAGAATAGGATGTGGGCCGCTCCATGACCTTTGACCCTGGCATGTGACATTTGATCTCATCAACATATGAGGGATCGGATGGTGACGATATGATCTAAAAGTTGTGGGTTCAATTGAACTTCAAGTTTTCAATAGATCAATTTTAAAATTTTAGCCCATTTTCAAAACTTGGACCCACAGACCTTTGACCTTTAACATGACCTTTGACCTTCATCAACATGAGGGATCCCATTGTGCAACCTATGACAGAAGTTTGGTTCCAATTGGAAGTTCAACTTTCAAGTGCGGTCAAGGGTTAAAAAAAAAAAACAACAATTTTTGACACAAAATCCATACAAAAAACACACACACACAACATACATACCACACGCACAAAAGGGATTGCTAAGTGGTCTGCCAGCTATAGCTGGCGGCCCACATTAAAATGTAAGCCTGTTAGTACACTTAAAGCTATTCAAAGAAATTCAAATATTTTGACTCGTCAGGTAAATACACTGATAGTGTTTTTAACATTCGTCGCCCACTTGGGCGTTTTCTCTGATTTTTTAATGACGTCATTTAATTTGCATCTATAACATCTCAGAAAAATTGGCCGATCGATTTTTGAATAAAGTGGTGTTTATTGGAATCCAATACAAATTTGGAAATAAACACAATAGGCGCATGGGAACCAGCTTTCTTGCATATGGCGCTGAACGGCTTAGTGTAAAACGCGCAAACGCTAGTGAATTCGGCAGCCTCAACAGAATAAACTGCATGTTTTATTCCATTGAGGCTGCCAAATTCACAGCATAAAATCAGCAGGTCAATATTGCCTAGAAAAAATCATTTTGTGCAGACTGTTTTGCAGTGTCATATGAGCTTACCACAGGACTAAAAATTTCACCATACCCACGAAATGAATTAAGCATATCAAGGATAATTGTCTACCACATACACTGGCGGATCCAGGGGGAGTTTTTTTGGGGTGCGCGCCCCCCCCGGTAATTTTGGCCAAAATCTGGTAAAATCAGCCAATTTTTTACCATAACTACTTTCCAGCCCCCGGTAATTTTGGCATTTTTTAGGGCGTGGATCCGCCTCAGATCTACATGAGTTAAACCTAAGAATATCACGGTTACATTTAAAAGTTGATAAAGTAGAAGCCACTTAATTGGGACATGTCAGGACTTAAGAGAACCAAAAAACATCCCAAAGAAGGCAGTTTCCATTAACGGTCCATGGCCCGATGGCTAATAAATAGCCTCGTCCCTAGATTTACGGAAGTGTCAACATTTTGGCTATGAGAAAAAAGCTACTCTTTTCTCATTTACCCTGGTGAAATCTTACTTAAATTTAAAAAAAAAAAAAAAAAAGGATGTTGTGGTTGGATGTTATGGGAAAAATGCCCCATTTTGGTCGACACAATAATAATTTTACACAGTAAATCATGTTTTTAGCTCTAACTAAAAACTGGGTAAAATATTGGCGCAAAACTTTACAGAGGGGGTTTTGGGGCGAAGGCCATTCTATCAAGATGGAAAATTATAGACTTAAATCGGGCATCCCCCTTTAAGATGGGACAGTCGTGTAGGAATGGTTCCTGAAACAGCAAGTTCTATTAACAGGAACAATCACTCACGAGGATCCGATTATAGAAGCTGCAACTGTATTCAAAGGAAAAAAAGCAAATTAATAATATTTTTTGAAGAAATTTCATATCTAGTGAAAATGAGACTCTTCCCACATTCAAACACAATGACACCCGTAGAAGGTCTTTTTTTCACTTTTTATTTCTTTGTTACAAACATGTATCTGAATACAACCTGAAGGTTTGAAATAACAGAATGTCAAATTAACCAAAGCAAAATAATTTGAAAGAGCTGTTTTTTAAAAATATTTATTGCCTAAGGGGTAACCTTGACCTATAAAAGATATTGGCCCAAAATCATGCTCCAGGAGCATATATGTTCAACTCATCTCATAGTGGTGCTATTCATGATCTTCATATCCTGCGGATCAAACTGCATGACGTGTAAACGATCGTCTTGAAATTGAAAGGTTGTGGTTTTGATTACAATCCACATAAACTCTACTTTATTCATTTTATTCAGAGTTGAGATGCAAAGAAACATCAGAGTCGCTGACTGAAGTAAAAATAGTGAATAACTGCCTTATGAATATTAAACTGGTTATGTTCTGGAGCATGATTCACATTGCATACCCTGAGATATAATAATGCTGAGAGGTCCACAGTTCATCCCAATAATGGGGGGGGGGGGGTATTACAAAATGGTGTGGAGCTGGGGTCACATGCACATCACATGCCTTTTGGCACTGTGCATAGGTTGGGATCACTTTCTGTCCTTGGAGTACTTTGCATTTCATTAAGTAATCCAACTTAGACCACTGTATAACAAAGTGCTTAAGAAAGTGCTCATATGTACTCCCTTTAAGATACTACAGGAAAACATTTATTCTTGCTTAATATTCACCCCAAGGGCAAAAATGAAAGAGACGTTACCTGTAAAGAGGTCAAAAACAAAGACCTCTGCGTTTGTAAACATAACCATTTAAAAACCACTCTTCAAAGGATTCCAATCATTTATGAATATGCATCTTTTTCCTGCAGAAAACATTCTAACCATTTTTCATCGTTGACCTCAGGCTCTTACTACTCACACTATAACAATCCATGGAGGTCAATTCTTAGATCACTCTTAGCACCTTTGTAAAGGTGATTACATAGTTTCAAGCCGCTTGGTAAATGCCGCATGTCATGATCGGCTATTATAGTCACGTGGCACATCTCTTGAACTAGCCATGACTGCACTGCTCCAGAGACTGAGAGTTGAATTCAGTCAACGCAATGCGATTTGCCACTTTGGGCAATGGTGATTTACTTGGCTTTACACTTTGCCACTTTGGCAGTCACGCTAGCGATTCTGACATGATTGCCGTAGTAGGGTGGGACGAAAAATGCTTTTTTTTCTCAGATCCACTTGAAACTCCTGGGGAATTTTCCGGGTAATATGCCTATTGTAAACCTGAAGTATTAGTAAGATTTGGAGTACATTGTTTTCATCAACACCAGGCAGTAAATCTCTTGCCTTTCCTAGACTGCCCTGTACAAACGTCAATTTGACCATGTTGTTGCAGATTTCTACACATAAATCCCGAAATATCTTGAAATGAACATAATGACTTTTTACAGGGAAATACTTGAAAATGGTATGAATACAGTAAATTGTGATATCATTCTTTCATTATCCATACAATAAATCCTTTCTGTGACTCTATTAGTTTTTACTTTCAAATTGTTACCCCTACTTGTTACCCTACCCCGAAACATACCTTATTATATAAGTCAGCTATTGCATACATGAATTTTAGCCTCAAGTAAACTCCTTCTGTAATCAGTGGTCATATGCTACCAAAGGAAAGTTTGAACATTGTGCTAACAAGCCAAACTGTAAATAAAAGCAAGATCAATGCATGAGGTAGCTTTATAGTAAGGAAGTATAAAATTTTCTTTGTAATCAAGAGCCCTTTTTCCTTAAGGTTAGTGGTTGTAAGTGTATTGATATCGAACCTATAAATTAAAAAGAAACACTTTAATGGTTTGATACAGTAGGCAAGGGTTCCCCTGTGTGAAAAACATTTCATTTCGGATCTTTGCAATGTCCAAATGTAACTCAATTTTTGATTCTAAATGACAATCAGTGAAATCGCCTGAATTTTAGTCTTTGAAACTTCCTTTTCATCCCCTAAAATTTACAATCGTAAAATTATGAGAACTCAAAAGCCAATTCTGGATGCTTTTCAGTTCCAATCTTTAACATAATCTTTCCTTTTGCACTGAATAAAGTTTTCAAAAATCAGTGACAGCACTTTTTTATATAAGAAAATCATGGTTCTTACCAAAAGCGGCTTTAAAAGTAAATAATGTCCAGATTTTTTGTCATCTCATTTTGACTTACATTCATAAATATATGTCACATACATCACAAATTCCGAAAAAATAATACAATTATGGAATGTAAAATTAACAAAATAGAGGCAAGTTTACTTTTTGTTTTTTGACATACGAAAGAAAACGGCGGATTTTTCGCCAATCGGCTTCATTGATCAAAACGCCCCAATTTTGCTCTCCTCGTGCGTCAAATGATGACCAAAACATCGTGTTGTGTTGACTCGAATTGTTTATTGCTGACACTGAATATTGATGGATTAATGAAAGTAATAAAAATAAAAAAAAAAGTTATAACAGAATGACATATTTTGGTTTTCATTTCAATTGTGTTTTTAATTATTACTAGAAGTGGCAACACTAGCGATAATGGTCACTTAATTATGGATGTGTCATCACCTTGACGTCACCATTTGCCTTGCGATTTGGATTTGTCGAATCATTTTCGAGTAAGCTATTGGGCAGAAAATTACAAAGGGCAAAACTCAACAAATGGGACACTTTTTTCAACTTATTTTGATTTATATTTAATCTAATGTTACTTAAGCTTTCATCCATACCATTTTTCCAAATATTCAGAATCATGACCTTTCCTTAAGGTAGGGGTAACAACAATCGCCAATCTCTAATTTCTAGTGGATCAAATTGGGTCATTTGCCATTGATTCGGTTGCTCATAATGATCTTACACCATGTTAAAGACTATAAAGGGTAACATACCTTTTTAAGGGCAGTAAATTCAATAATAATAACATGTGAGCAAAACATGCAAAAATGTGCTTTATACAGGAGGTATAGGGAATTACGGGTTTTGTTATCTACTGCCCGGCGAAACAATGCTTCGATCTTACTAATACTTCAGGTTTACATAGCATATCCCAAGGGAAATTCTCCAGGAGTTCCAAGTGATCCGAGAAAGGACTTATTTCGTCCCACCTAGTGCGTAGTGACGTAAATTTCAATCGGCAAAGCGGCCAATTACCCTTATGCAACAACCTGAAACATCCAGTCATCTCTGTTCAAGTAACAGCAATTTAGCACTTACAACATTGACCACAATGACCTTGAGATGACCTTTGACCCAAATCCCCTGACATGGCTCACTCCATGATTCCCCAGCATACTAGTGGATCTCTGTTCAAGTAACAGCAATTTAACTGTCTTACACATTGACCACAATGACCTTGAGATGAACTTTGACCTCAAATTGCTGACATGGCTCACTCCATGATTCCAAGCATACTTCGTGATCTCTGTTCAAGTAACAGCAATTTAAGTGTCTTACACATTGACCACAAATTACCTTGAGATGAACTTTGACCTCAAATTGCTGACATGGCTCACTCAAGGATTCCAAGCATACTTAGTGATCTCTGTTCAAGTAACAGCAATTTAAGTGTCTTACACATTGACCACAAATGACCTTGAGATGAACTTTGACCTCAAATTGCTGACATGGCTCACTCAAGGATTCCAAGCATACTTAGTGAACAGCATTTTTTTTCAAATCATTTTGAATACGTTTCAACAATGACCTTAAGTGTCAACCCTTAGGTGACTTTTGACCTCTTATCCCTGAATGACATACCCTTCAAAGATCAATGAGCAACTTTGGTAAATATCCTGCCATTTCCATGCACATAGCAGCATTTTAAGTAATTTTATACTAAGACCTCAAAATAACCTTTAACCTCTCATTATTGAAAACCTTCTATGACCCACCCCTCAATAATCGTTCTGAGCAACATTGGCAAATACCACATTTCTGTGCAAGTAGCATGTTTACACACCTGAAATGACCCCTACATGACCTTTGACCTCAAATTCCTGAATACCCCCTCTATCCCACAACTACTGACCATTACCACCAATTGACATCAAAATCTATCAAACACTCCAGGAGGAGAAGCATTTACAAAGTGCGGACAGACAGATAGCAGCACCATCAGATAAGTTTATACAGCTATGAGCCACAGAACCGAGTATTTGAAAAGCAGCTGCACATTATCAATTTTTGAATTAAAACTTTGGTTATAACTTCCCATAATGCTTTTGGTAAAATAGCTGCAAATCAAATTGTAATACTACTATACTTACAATGTATAGTACACCAAATAACAACCAATGCATAAATATACATATTAAATCTTAAAACCATTAATCTTAAAATAAAAAAGTTATATACAAACTATACTCATGCAGTTTGTACTCCTTTTGCTCTATTTCTATTACGAAAAGAAGATAATTTTGGCCAAAATATGGTTATGCAGGTGTCTGGTTTCACAGGTTATCAAGCATGTATTAATGTGCAATGTAAAAATCCACTGAACAAACACAAAATTCAAATTATTTTGAGCTTGGGGTGTTAATTTTGTTGATTAAAAGGGTCCAATATTTTGAGAATATTTTTGGTGATGAGATGATCAAAAAGTCCAAAAAAGGATCCATTTTTAGGGAGGCTAGGTCCACATTTTTAAAGTCCTGCACCCGGCGAAACAAATGTATCCACCATTATTTGAGCTGCTAATATAGGTCCATAATACGTTGAGCCATTTCCATGAAGAGGCATTCTTTGCCATGCTACAATAACCACCTAGGTATACCACAACCTTTTCACTAAGGTTTTTGTATTGGGGTGGGGGGGGCGCATTTACATAGTATAGCATGAAATAAATCGAGTAACCAATCAAATAGACATTCTATATATCAGTACAACCAGTAAGCGTTTCTTGCGCATATCTCAGATCTTATTTCACCTTATTTAAAATATTTTTAAAGGCAAAATTAAAAATATTGTCCAATTATTTACACTCCTTAACCAATTATCCAGTATATTCTATTGCTAATTTGATCAAAGCTGGCGAAATACATTGTCAAGAATTTTGACATGGCAAAAAACATCACATTCTTCAGCTTCATTTTCTTTTCCAAATTCTCTAATCACAAACTAGGCAAATGTGACTAATACTCCCAACAGAAACCCAGAACAGAACTTTAAAAGCCAACTCAGAATTTTCTGAGGCTCATGCACTCAGTTATCTATTGTGTTTTGCATATATGTATAATGCTTGTCCACATACTAGCGCTATGTGAATAGCTAAGCTCATATCGATGTCCTTCATATAGAAATCAAACTTTGGTTAAAAATTCTGGGATCCGGTCCGTACTTTTTGTAATATAAATGAAAAATCCTATTCTTCTCAAACTGGAATTTTAGGTTACTATCCTTAATTCTAGTTGACTATTTTTATTAATACACAAAAAATTACATTTCAAAATCTCTGAGTCTGGGCCTTATAGAGTAAATGGCAAGGCACTTAAAATGTAATTAAATTTGACAAAAGACAACAATGAACATGTACGGAACAATCCAAGACAATACTGATAAAACCTGCTGCTGAGGCAGTACAGTCACAGTTTTGTTGTGTAAAACATTCTCGTATAAGTGGTCAAGTTTTGTTTCTTGTTGCCGGTTGAATTACCTATTTCATCTGTTCTCAAATCTTTTCCACATTAAAGAACCGACTCGAATTTCAGAGGATGATGTCCGCATGTTTTAATAATTTGTGTTTTTCCTTTCGCTGTACACAATGCTTTGTCCACATACTATCACTGTGTGAAAAGCTTAGCTCAATCGATGTCCTTCATGGAGAAAATCCCAAATCTGGTTATAAAATCCTGGATCCAGAATTTTTGTTATTTTGTTTATTTGTTTTATTGTTTTTATGTTTTTTCTTTTTTATAATCAAACAAAAAACTGATACAGTCGCAACCTTGGAATTGAGCATTTTAATTTTTTAATAACATTTTTAGCTTCAGTTTTTTAATGTGTTTTTAAAAAAACAAAACAAGGTTTCCCAAATTCCGAATTCGTAAGTGTGTCAGATGGGTCAGGATACAAAGGGGGAACCCCATGATTTTGAGATCCTTTAGGGATTTTTTATAGGAAGAAGGCTAACTTTGATACTCTTTCCATGAGGAGTACTGATAATGCTATTTTTTGATACTTTTATTGCCATCTGTCCATTTTGTAGGCCCACTTACAGCTACAATACATGCTGAAAGAAATCACAACTTTCAATAAACAATAATCACTTTCCATTCATTTTTTACTTCAAAATACACTTGAACTTTAATACAATCATTTTTTGTTTGTGACCAGCCTTCCGTTTCTTGATGTTGAGAATCTTTTGGCACAGTTTGATTTCATGCACTAAAACTCCAACAAAGTGATTTTAGGTGTAAATGATTTACACATCTTGAAATAATGAGTTTCACCAATTATTGTCAGCTGTGATTTGTGATCTTTAATTATAGCCTGCCTTCGGTAAAATTCAATTTCTTATCAAGCTCTATGTCCAGTTTCTGACCTTTTTTTACTTAAGAATGCCTTATCTGCATAAATCATTATATTGTCAAACTAAATTAGAAGATAAAAAATTTTATCCAGCATTGGCTTATCATTGCTTTAAAAACATTCTACATCAACACACACACCACACATTTCGTATGGCATATTAAAAATAATTTGGGAAAAGGAACTGGGAACCTACTACGAATATTTTTCCTTAAGCAAAATGCACTATTACAAGATTTTGAAACGCCGTCTCTAAAATGAGAAAAATTAAATTATTTGTATCAAATCAAGAGAATGAACATGTACACTGTATAAAAATATTAAAGCTCTGCGTTATTGCATTTCCAACAAGCTTAAATAAAAATCCCCTTTACTATTATTATATTTTTATAAGAATGCCCACAAAATAATATTTAAATCAGCAATAAAAGACTACAATGCACACTCAATATCTAGTCACAGGGGCACTTTTCTTTTGTTCTTGATGCTTGACCATTTGCTAGGCAAAACTTTCAAATTACAATAACTTTACTGTATTAACACTGTTGCATTGGCAGGAGAACTGACGGTGCATTATACACCAGAACACAAGAGGCTGATATTCTCAAAGGTAGTCTGCGGTAAGACATGCAACATGCACAACATGTTGCACCCCTGAAAAAGCCAAGGATACCTACCACCCCTGCCCACCCGCGTTGTGGGTGCTTGCATGTTAGAACTGGTAAGCAGCAGTGCAAATTTGCTAAGGCAATTTAGGCAAAAATCCTTGGTATGCCTAACTGGGAAACCAAAAAAATACCGTTTCGCGGTTCTCGAACCGCTAAATCCCCCTGGCGGAGTGGTTTACAATTTTTGAAATAATCATCTGCAATACCCCCATTAACCCAAAATCCCCTAAACCCCAACACCCGAACCTTAAACCTGGCAACCCCCTTTAAAACTCGTGCAACCCACCTTACACCACACAAGCCCCCTTAGCCCGACACCCCCTTAAATAAACCCGGACAACACCTTTAAACCCGGACAAGCCACCTTAAACCCCAACAATCCCCACTTAGGCCCAGACACCCCCCTTAAACCGGACAACCTCCCTTAAAAAACCAGACAACCCCACCTTAAACCACAATCCCCCTTAAACAACAACCCCCTTAAAGCTGGACAACCCCCCTAAACAAACCCGACAACCCCCCTTTCAACCTGGCCAACCCCCTTAAACCTGGACAACCCCCCTTCAACTCGTGCACCCACCTAAAAACCACAACAGCCATCTTAAGCCCAGACAAAACCCCGCCTTACCCGGAACAAAACCCCTTTAAAAAACCCGGACAACCCACTTAAACCCCAACAATCCCCCTTAAGTCCAGACAAAACCGCCTTAAACCCGGACAACCCCCTTTAAACCCAGACACCCCCTTAACCCACAATCCCCCTTAAAACCAACACCCCCCTTAAAGCCTGACAACCCCCCCTTAAACCTGGACAAACCCCCTTCACCTGGAAAACAAAACAAAAAAAAACCCCCCTTAAACGTCCGTGCAACCCACCTTAACCACAACAAGCCCCCTTAATCCCCAACAAACTCCCCCCTTAAACCCGGACAACCCCTTAAACCCGGACAACCCACCTAACCCCAACCATCCCCCTTAAGGTCCAGACAACCCCCCCTTAAACCGACAAACCCCCTTTAAAACCCAGACAGCCCACCTTAAACCCCCACAATCCCCCTTAAACCCAACAACCCCCTTAAAGCTGGAACAACCCCCCTTAAACCAAGACAACCCCCCTTAACCCGACACCCCCCTTAACCCGGACAACCCACCTTAAACCTAATCAGCGCGAGCGTACATGAATTCCCCACCCCTCCATCAAGTTTCTCAAATCAGACTTCATGGATCTTCGATAGTTTGTTCACATTTTTTTGGTGAAAATACCCCCAAATTTAGCCCATAAATATGCCAAATTAGCTATTAATTGCTATCATGCGCCCCAACTAATCAACGCGAGAGTACATGATTCCCCACCCCTCACCAAGTTTCCATCAAATCGTCCTATTTTATCTTCAATAGTTTTGTTCATCAAGCTTTAGTTGGGTAAAAATAACCTAAATTAACTCATTAATTATGCCAAATTAGTACCTAATTAGCAGATGCCACGCCCATACTCTACTCAGATGAAGGGCATTGCAGTTCCGATCCCACCCACCAATTACAACTCACATAACCCTTATGGTTCTCATGTTATCGCGTTCCAAAGATTGTTGTTGGACGCCGCCGACGCAACCGACGCCGCCGACCGCCCTTGACTGATAGCATAAGCCCCCTTCTGCTTTCAAGCCTGGGGATAAAAAGCAGATTTGGATTGTTAGTTATAAAATGAGGCAAAAAAACTTATTTACACCACTTTTCTTACAATTAATAGTCCGCCAAGACTTGGCCGAGTTGCTTGGTCCAAGTCTAAAAATGCGAAGCTATTGGTTAGGTTAAAATCGATTCATTATAATAATTTTCAACCCATTGCTATGAACTACACGCTCTGATTCTAACAAATGTCTAAACCATTAAACAAGTACAAATTGTTTGAAGTATCGTTTAACAGTAATTCTTTGGATATTGAAAATTGTTCAAAGCACAGAAACATCCTGAAATGTTTACAACTGCAGTGTAGGTACATCATGGTACCCGTTATATTCTGTACATTTCTCAAACATATTACCATCGATGTTAGTAAATTGAATAACGTGACCTGAGACCATCAAAGGACATAGTCTGAATCAATTACACCAGAGCCCAATTCAAGCATTAACTTTCATCAATGACTCACTGAAAAGAACGGAATGAATTTTATAGACTACAGCAGCTAATTATTTAATCATGGAATATTTTAAAAACGGTTAATCGGCTGAATATTTAGCATATATCAATGAAAAATACAAACTTAAAACTCCGCAACGCCTACCTAGCAACGAGTCATGACTGCTATGGTACCACATGGTCGTGGAAACTTCTGTACTTACTGTCACTGGAATTTCCCGACATTTTCTTTAAATCGCATGCAACTAATTAAGCAGTATGGAAAGCCCTTCCAAGATGTTCGGTCAAATCTGACCGAGTGTGTCTCATTTAGGGAGCGTTCATTATTTACAACCAGGGGAGGAACTGGAGAATTCAACTTTTCGGTGAAAAATATCACATTCCCCCTTCACTCCCATCCAAAAATTTTCATTCCCTTTCATGTTAATTAAATTGCTGCATTTGTCTGGCTCAACAAAATGGTTCATATTCCCACTCCACAAATCCTGCCATCCCCCTCTGGCTAAATAAATGACCCCTCCTTAATGCAATATTGTACAGAAAGAAGTGCCACACTCAATTTGGTGGTACTGTGTAAACATGGATAACTCGGTGTACATAAATATCAATGTAATTTCATCCATGTAGAGTGATTTGCAATTACGCGCAATAAGTGTAATTTTTTGGCTTTAAAAACCCATTAGCACTACCACCTTTTATACATTATTTGTGATTGGCTAATTTGCGCATTAGTTATTTCAACAGCCAGTAGAAATGCAGCTTGCAAATATGTAAAGATTAATCCTTCAGCTTATCACCCTCTTTTCCCGTGTGCTCATGGCTTCAGGGCTCAAAGATATCCATAGGGTTCCATTGTGGCCTATCAGCAGTACTCTCATGGGTTAGAGAAAACCCAGAGCATGTTGCTGTGTGATTGCCGACTATGTCATAAGTGTAATACTCCATTTGGTCAAAAATCCCATCAATAAACTACTATTATGCCCCATCCTACAGTAAGTGGATCTTGAAATGGTTTCTTCAGGCAACACAGTAACTGGCAGACCTCTCAAGAGCCCTGAACTCTCTTAAGATAAATCGAGTTATCCTAATACATGCCAGCACACAGATGTATCACATGCAGCTATTGAACTTACAACCGATCTTGTGGGTAGTTTGATGCATGTGCTATCAGCTGCTTAAGAGGAATGCAAGGAGCCTGTACTACACGCTCTAAAGAATTTAGTGATATACATTTCTTTCAAATCACATAATTTAAGTCAATTAAAAAAAAGCAATTTGGTGTCTTAATTTCATGGAGACTTTGCAGCATGTTTTGCAACCTTCATAATTTGCCTGATTGCCAACAGCCGCTAAATTGATCCATTTTCCATTTCAATTATATTATACATTATAAACCATGATCGTTTTTTTGTAAATTTTGATTCCACAAAATTTTTTGGACACCTGAAATTTGTGTTTTTAGTTACTGTTTGATGTTAAAAACGATTTTTTTTATTTCAGAGTTTAGAATACTCAATCCCTTTTACAATATATTTTTTTGTTTTCACAAAGGGCCGAACCTTCCAATGTACAGGCAAACTACTGGGCTCCAACATTGGCAATTTTTTTGCAAACATTAGGGAATATTATTACCGTCCGACTTTTTAAATGAGTGATTTCTTTACTTTCGGAGTCACATTGTGATCGAAGACTGAGTGATTTACAATAGATGCCCATAAGAACAAGTAGTAGGCCCACAGAGTTTTACATGATACTAGTAAATTGCAAACATACACAAGCAATTCCCTCAGCTCACACATGGGGTATACCCAGAGCTTTCAGCTTCTGAATGTACTCGTAGCTCTACTACTCAAGCTAGTGCTTCTATCTTCAATGGTCACCCCTTTGAGCCATTATCACTGGCAGTCCGACGGTCGGACAGTGAATACCCAAGCCCCTGGGTGCACATCAACAGTACCCATCAATTAGTGTACTCTACACACACAGACCACCAGTAGTGAAGTAAATCTGCAGCTACTCGGAGTACTTTCAAAGGTAATCCCTTATCAGCTGTCTAGTAGACAAAACTTTGGCCCATAGAGGTCACCAACCATTCCATTGGAGTATAGTACCTTTCTGACTGTTTTCAGATATAGTAATAGTGGTATTTGAGTTGAGCATCACTGAAAACCTCGTAAGTCTAAATGATAGGTAGAATTACCATAATAACCCAATTGTTAATCAATCTGAGACCAATTGTTAGGTATATTGGGCTCTGGAGATAAAAGCTCATATACAGAGAGTATCTTCACATTACTACCTCTGGGTGAACTCAGTAGGTTAAGGCATTGATTTTGTACTAGGTGGATGAAGCAATGCAATAAAGGCAATTGAGCGCCCCGCAGTCAGATTCCCACCTCTCTGTCGGTCGTTTGGGCCCAGACCCCTCCATATAGTTGCTGTGGGGTTCGCGACTCCTCCCGCACAGCGAGTTGTTTTGCATTCCCAGCATATTCCGTTACCCATTTATACTTCTGGGTAGAGATGGGCAAGTGAGGTAAAGTGCCTGCCCAAGTGCACAACACATTGGCAACAGCGGGCTCGAACCCCACACACCTTATGCTTTATGAGGCGAGCAGACGATCCCCTGCATCATATTGCCCTGCGGTGGATGAAGATCCCCACTTTTGTGGCCTCCATGTGCTTCTCATGCACAACGACATTACTTTCAAATACTCCTATAAAGAATCTGGTTGTGTGTAGTTACGTGCAATCTTGCCGTCTACTTTGACATAATGCCTCCTTCTGAATACTATCCAAATGCCAGGATTAAGAATAGAATGATATAATATCTTAAGGCAAAAAAGAAAACAGTTTGTTCTTAGCTTCATTTACCAAAATCGAGTACTGTTTTTTCTTTTTTTTTTTTTTAGTCAAAAAAACTATGTGGAAATTTCTTTTTTAGTGCAATCTTTACAACTACTTTGTTTTTGACTTCGTTTCAAAGTGTTCCAACAATTTTTTTTCAAAGACTGTAGTATGCCCATGATTGAGAAAAACATATCCCAATTAGAGGTTGATGTCTACCTATTTTTAGCTTCAAGTGCAGTGGCCAAAAATCAATGCACGCGCACTCGTTTTATGATGAATTATGGCACAAGCCCCGCTGGGCGCGATTGCCATTATGAGTCTGGTCAAACTGATGCAAGATGCAATTGATTTTTGCCACTAAAAATATGCAGATATACCTAATTCCTAACGTTGTTTCCAGCAAACATTTTTAGCCAAAAAATGTGAACATGTCATGAAATTCAATGCAGTAATGGTTCCAAGAAAGAGATGCACACTCCCGCCCATAAAATGAATCAAATCCCAATGTCGGTGTAAACGTTTTAAACCATCGCTCATTCCAACGCACCATGCAATGACAATACTCATGCAAGGATTTGTCCACTCATATTTCTCACTTATAATAACTTATTATGAATCAATATAAACACTTAACACTCATTCCAAGCCATTCAAAATATCCTCAACCTCACCATATTAATCTATGACAGAGATGTAACATACAATCGTACTGTATATCAATATCAAAATTACTATGCTTGATTCAACAGCCATAACCTTGTACTGGCTGCTCTGTCCTGTGTAATCCAATCATCAAATTCTTAGCATCTCATTTGAAAATGACCAAACAAAACTTGTGCTTGAAGTAATTTGTGTTTCAATGTATTTTTTTCCCAGGCAATACTGTAATCACCCGGATAAATATAAGTCCAAAAAATGCGTGCGTCAATACAAATGCAGGATTCAACGCAATTTTTGGAGAAAATGATGCATCTGTTGTGTTTGTAAGCGTTGTATTGGTCCATTAGTCTCATCTTTGAAAGATTTTTCTGGTTTGAATTTGGATTTTTGTTTAGGTTTGAGAAGTCCTTTTTTAATCAGATTGGTCCAATTTCAAAGACCTTAACACAACAACCAGTTCATTTCGATAATAATAATAATAATAATATACACCATTCTTATATAGCCGCATTACCAACAGAAGTCTCATGCGCGGATTGCCAATTATTATTACTCCTGCCGTCAGGAAATCGTCACAATCATTCGCTTTCATCTTGGTGCAGCTGCTAACGCACAACCCTACTGCACTTAGATCTCATTCACCCATAACAACACTCCCCATTGTCGCTTGGTTCCGACGAGGCAATTGAGACTAAGTATCTTGCCCCAGGACTCAAACACGTTGCCACGGCGGGGGCTCGAACTCACGGCCTACTGGTCATGAGTCCTGCGCTTTTCCACTGGACCACACATGCGCTCATGTAGGCATAATGTAGGCATGCATTGAAGACAATAATTAACCAGAACAAAACTGAGTTTGAAACTACTTGGTACTCGGGTGGGTAAACATGCAGTAGAAATAATCTTTCCCTAGAGACATCCAAACTATTCTACCAGAACAAAACTGTTTAAAAGAAACTTGATTATAATGGTCACTTAAATTTAAGAAACAAGACTATCATTGTTTCAAAGCATAATGATGTCATTTCCAAATATAATGTTATACTCACATAACAGACTTATATTGGAAGTGAAATCATTTGGACTGATATGCACCTTGCGTTTAAAGACATGAAATAATCACAAGATCAGTTCAAACACTTACACGGAAAATATATGATCACAATCAATTTATTTTTATTGTTCCAAAGTCCTCTCCACTTTAAATTAATAGTTTTTAACCAATCAAATAAACTGCTTTGTTTCATAATTAAAATAATACTAATTGCAAAATCCCCAGTCCTGTGAATGGGCCCATAGAAGTATATGAAAGTTTTCAACCTTGATTAGAATGGCCTCACCATCTGTAAAGTTTAGCACAGATATTTCAATCCTTTTTAATGTGAGAGTTAAAATGTGAATTGTAAGACCATAGAGTACTGTGCAAACTAATATTGTTGACCAAAATGAGGCAGATTTCGAACATAACTTCCAAACCAAAACATCTTTTTCGCCGCTAAGATTCCCAGGGAATGAGAAAAATTGTGCTGGGTCCCTCTGATCACGTCAAATTTGGAAACCACTTCTGAAAAAGTCTGGGGTCTGGGTTGTAGTGGGGCTATGTTGTGAGTCAGTACATGGGCCGCTTTACTGCTGTGATTTCACAAATCGGAACCACTTGAATTCATTACCCTTCTTCAATTCACTGTATCCCTGGACAGGAGTGTTGAAATGAGAGGGGAATAAATGCATATTTTTGAAGAGTAGAAAAATGCGCGGGTCAGAATGGGAACCATCAGAAGAACCTGGGTTATTTGCAATTTTAAATAGTTTTGTTTTCCAATCCTGCGTTTTTTAGTATTGATGCACGCTGGAGCTTTCCGTGTTTTTTGATAAAATATACACGGGGCGGATTTAGAGGGGGGCGCCCCGGCGCGCGCCCCCTCTATTTTTTGCAGAGCACAGGCACCGGGCGCCGTATAGAGCGCCGGCGCACGTGCTGTAATATATAAAATGACTTTTTAACGCACAAGGCGCCCACTTAGTATCTCTAAGAATGACGGCACCGGGCGTCGTCGCGTGTAGATCTAGCCCCTTTGTGGGCGCCCCGTGGTGCAGTCGCCCCCTCCCTCCCAGCTTTCAGAATTTTCAACCGACCGGGAAAAGTACTGTCCCTACCCCCGGCTATGGAGCGACCGGAAATTTGGCGCCCCCCTCTTTATTGAGAATCCTGGATCCGCCCCTTCTATTACCAGTTTCGGTAATACAAAATTGGGTGAACAATGATGGAAAGTTATACACTTTGTTACAAATGCATGATATATTATTGTGGTCCCTTTGCAGTTTGGCTATCAAGCTATACAAATCCCAAAGGGAACAATTTTCAGTTAAAAGGCCACTCAAGATTGGGGAAATCATTTTTCATTGAATTTTACTAGCATCACGCCCTGGCATATTTTTCACAAAACATTTCTTCAATTTGCTTGGAAATGCTGGTCTAGGCCATTGGAAGATAGAGATATATTCTACTAACACCTAAAATAACATCCCCAAAAAATGAAAGGGACGTTTAATAAATAGGCTCAAGACATCCGAGGTAATTTGTAGCCTAACTTTAAAGGTGGCATTTCGTATCCAGCCCTTCTGTTTTTATTCATTGTTCACTAAGATTATCCTATCTTTGCGGTTTTGTGTTGAGCAATGCTCGTTTCCACGGTCCCTAGGCCATTATGCTATAATTTTCGGTGTTAGTACAGAAAATAAAAACTTGTGACTTCTTACACACACGATCAAATGTTGCACGTAAGATTTGGCACCCTTGATACCAAGGTAAACGGTTCAGAAGATTTGAAAACTCTCAATTTGTTTGATGAAGTCAGGGGGATCAGAAATTTCCCTTTAGTTTGCCGAACTTTAATCAACATATGTGTTTATTAATGAATATCAAGACTCATACTCATTGATATTAAACCACAAAGTTCACCGACCGGTCAAACAGGTGCATGCCATGTGAATCACTCCGCAATTTGTTTCTTCTGTAAACGCCATAAATGTTGCCGGAGTAATTTTATTGTAAATCATTCTGTTTACCCCAGAGTCCTGATTTGTCTTAATGATTACAGTGAGGGCTAATGTATATAAAAGCTTTATAACCATACAAACTATCAATTTTGAAAAATCCTGCCAATCATGTTAAATGTGCCATGTCTCTTAAATTACAGATCAATTACCATAAAATCCTTATTTTAGTATTAAGAAATAATGAGTCAAGAACCCATCACCGTGTCTTACTTGCATATCAACTTTCCCGTCTGGTTCATTCTCATTGCTCTACGAAATAGTTTTGCAAATAGTTTGACAAAATCCAGTTAACACAAGAAAGACACAGTTCAAAGTTGATTTCCCATGACATCCACCTCCACCCGTTTTTGACTGGTCTGTACCTTTGTGGTTTTAATATCGATGAGTACAAGTCTGTGATATTATGTATAGACACATTCGGTTGACACATTTACGCAAACTTAAAAGTTAACCTACAAATTAACTGGATGCCTTAGCCCCTCTACTGATCCCCTATACTTTTTGGCATGTTATTTTTATGTGTAAATAAATCTATTCTTCCAATGGCCTTGACATGGCTGGCTCATATTTGAGAACAACATTTCAGAAATTTTTCAATTTGTGAAATTTACCAGTGTGACTTAATCGCCGAGTACGTTCTTTCAATTGGTTGAATCTTGTTCTTTTGCATTTTTGATACACCTCAACTCATGTTCATTTTCTATAGTACAACCTTTAATCCTCTTTAAATTTAATGATATAACTACGATACTATATCTATTGTTGGCAATTTTTTTTTTTATAAACCCCAAAGTTCCTAGGATAAAAACAGAATAACATCATTTAGTTTAATCAGAGAAACCCTTATTATGTACAATATTTTGGTTGATCACAGGTCTAATGTCACTAATTTGGTTCCCGCACTCTTGTTGTACACTCTCTAAATCATTTCCAAATTCATTTCAAAATTACTTCAGCTGTAATGAATCCTAACTGGTAATTCATCTTAAAATGGACGACTGCAAATAGATTATTTAAAGTCATGTGAGAATTCATAAAAAAATTGGTCTTCTTGTTATACCCAAACACATCCTTTTTTTCATTACATAATTTGATCAAACTGGACAAAGTAGTTTTTAAATGATCCGATACATGCCATGAGTGTCCAATATACATGCTTTCCAGTCTTGTATGTATGGCAGTATCTCTTAGTAAATATTTCCGGAGCTGTAAAATGCATAATTACTATGCACACATTGATGTGCATTACATACAATATTTTTTTTTTTTTGAACAGGTTTTGAAATAGATTAAAAAACAATCAAATGAAAGCATACAGTAATAACCCCAGATTTGTTTCACATACAGGGGTGTCTCCAGAAAGAATTTAAACAACACCCTAACTATTGGTGACCATAACTTCAAAAGTGAAGTATCACATTTGATACATTAAAAGAATCTTAAAACTCCAATTAATTTTTCAATATTTGAATGTAAACATCACTCGTATTCGTTCAGTAGTTTTGAAAGAAATAAGCGATTATGTAACACGTGTCAATGAACACTTCCTTCCAAGTTTTGTAATAGTGATTCAGACAGAACAGGTGAGAATAATCAATACTGCTTTCATTTTCTTTTTCATTTTATGTCTTTAAACAACATAAGATATAGTGATATTTTGCCAACCAGTTTTCAAATAATATTGCACAGTAAGGTACATTTCAAAAGAAATTTACATTCTTTTCTTTTTTTCAACTTAAAAAAATTGAAGACAAATGAAAAATGTCAGCGACATCTTCATCTTTTTTGACAACTTAATATTAATACCATGGCTGTCGCCAATCGACCAAATTCCTTTCATTTTATTAAATTTATCAAAATTGGTCAGAAGCATGGTTTTGTTGAACGGTTCAAAGTTTATGCTTTGAAATTAATATTGAAAACGAAGTAAAGGTTGATATTCACTAGGTTGTGAATTATCAAAAAATTTAAGAAGGTTTCAACCACCAATGTTCACCGTTTTCTGTTTGCTAAGCATTGATTCAGATGTGAGTTTTCCGTTTTGATAAATGCTTTCAAGATGTGTATATCCAGCAATGCCAACAAATGCAAAGTAAAATTGAATGTAAAAATCAGTCCGACCAAATCAACTCTTTCAGTTCATAAAGGAATACAAGTTTAACTCCTGGCCGTACTTCATATATACACAATCAGCCTATTTTTAAAATGCGGGAATTTTTGAATTTTGCACGTCAAATTCCGTGCATTTATTAATTTTAAATGTAGAATCCCCCATCTTATTGGAATAGAGGTCTAATTTGAATAACATTGTGAATAATCTTATTGCTCAGTTTTTTTATGCATCCTGTTAAGTAGTATTGATTAACTTCTCAATTTCATTCTATGCAATGCCACCCCCTAGTTTGCAACTAACATATTTCATATTTTCTACAGATGTTATTGGCTTTTTTTCTAATAAAGATGATCATTCTTGTTTATTTATACCATGTTTTTGGGTTTTCCCTTGTTGGATTTTTGTTATAATGGTCACGGTAATTGTTTATTAACTATAATAAAACGAACAAAATGCATTGAACTCACAAAATAAAGAGGGCCGTTTTTTGGGGGACCAGGAAAAGAAGCAGCTTTAACAGATAACGAGTAATCAGCGGTAGTTAACGTCAATCTGCATTATTGTATCAAACTTGGAAGGACGGTGGTCCATTGACAGGTTGTTACATACAATCGCTTATATAAAAAGTTCATATCAAACCTACTGAACCGAATTGAGTGCTGTTTACATTAAAATTATGAAATTCTCAAATGGATACTTGCTTTTGAAGTTATGTCGCAAGAGTTAGGGTTAATCTTTCTTCTGAGACAACCCTGTACTTAATAAGATTCAGGGTAGAGAATACATTGAATTTAAAGTTAAAATAAAAATTAAGAATCTTGGCACTGCTGGTAACTCCGTTTTTTAGAGGTGAACATTATAGGCACAAATTTGGATCCATACTACCTACCCACATCAAAAAGAGTTGCTTTTTTGTATTTTTTTTGTATTTTTGCAACCTCTTTCATTAAGCATTTTCATAATTTAAATTACAAAAAATAAATAAACTATTATATAAATAAAATATTGAATAAAAATAATGAAAAAATACAATGAATGATAATAAATAAATAAATAAATAAAACAAATAAAATAAATAAAATAAATAAATAACTAAAATAAATAAAATCAATAAAATAATAAAATAATTAAAATAAAATAAGTAAAATTTTTTTTTAATTTTTTAGGTTTTTTCTTTTTTTAATAATTTTAAAAACCTTATGATAAATCAATTTTAATTGATAAACTTTATCCATCAATTAAATTCTCTAGACTCTAATTGTCACTGATATATCTTCTGTAGCATTAAGCTTCTGCGTTATTGGACTACATTCATGGACAATAATATGCCACCCACTCAACGTCAAATGGCCTCATACATACCAAAAACTAACAACAAAAGCAACATTACCACGGAAACGCTTGTCTTTTTTCATCAGATTCTAAGTCAGTGGGTACGTCTCTCGCTTCGCGTAGAACTTGATGTGAGCATGCTCCTTTTTGCAATCCATCAGACAGGCGGTTCTTCATCGCTGCCTCTCCTTTTCATTATCGTCAGAGTTTCACAGAGCGCACTTGTTACTGTGCTCTGCAATAGATCTCCAACGGTACCCCACAGATACTTCTTGCAAAATACAGTTGGAATTAGAGGTAATTTGGTCAAAGCACTTACTTTCCTCCAGTCTAGAAATTGTACATAACCTACTTTATACAAAGTAAATCTCCTCTCTTGTTTTCTCAATGCATCATCAGCATCATAATTCAGCTGTGGAGCAGGCGACTACAAAGTTTATCTCAAGCACTACAAAATCATCTGTCCAACACAGCGATGCCCCGCACGTCTGCAAATAATGGCCAACGGCCCCCCATGAGGTTCTGGATATAGGATATATAGCTTTTCTCCCGACGCCCCAGGTCTCAATGCAATATGTTTAGCAATTCCCTCTCATTTCATTTGTTTACTTCATATCATAGGCTCAATATTAATGTGTTAAACCACTTTAGGATGAGAAGGCCCCTTCTAAGGTAAACCATCTACCCCTTATAAGGTAATAACAAAACCAGATTTTTTTCCCTCATAAGGGATTTAAATAGATAGACACTACTTTCATGCGAGTTCTACAGTTGTAATACGGTACCAGCGGTAAAAAAAGTGGAAGAGGTTAAATCAGCAAAACAGATGAAATTGGGTAAAGCATGTGAAAAATAGGCAATACTATTTCAACTGGATAGTATAGGTTTAAAAAGCCTGCCAATTTCACAAAAGATTTGGCATTCTCTGATCTCAAAAAGAAAATCATTCCGAATTGGGGGGACCAAACGACAGATACCATCTGGCGTAAGGGATTTGAGTCCTAGTAGTTGTGGAGACAAAAGTATCTACAACAGATGAGATGTGCACAATTAAGTTTAAATAGGTTTCTTGAACATCCTCCGTAATGTTGGATATCCATATAGCTATAGATTTCTTTAAAGGATTCCTAATCTGTCTTTAAGAGGGTCCTGAATTATTAAGTCCATCAATGAATGTGTCCCACAAGGCTCCATTCTCTGTGCCCCCCCCCCCCCTTATATTAATTCCTGCCTCTCAAATCGTCCATCTTGTATGCTGATAATGTCACCCTCATGACTTTCAATAAGTCTAAAGAAGATAGAAAGCTTTTGCTACCTCTCTAAACCATACTGAGGCAAAATTGAAAACTGGGCTACTTCCTGGAATGTTCTCTTTGGGCGCGCGAAAATACAATGCTATCACCATATCCAATCGGAGAGATGCACAAGACAACCCCTCTACCATCCAATTCTTGGCACAACCTTAACATAGGTGGAGAGTGTAAGATCCTTATCCTCACTCTGAGTAAGACCTCTCCTTGTGGCACACATTGACCAGATGACTGAGTCTGCTGTAAGGCATATTGGCCTCCTCCTCCATAATTGGCCTGAATTTTTATTGCTTGTCCAATTCACTCGCTCCTGCAGAGTCGTGCTTAGACGCTCAAAATTTCTCCGTATGCCGTACATTGTTGATTTGTCCCATTTTTCTCGCCAGAAAGTAAATGCACATTTTATTAACCTACCTCATCAAAATCCAACCTCTTACACTGTTCCACACACAGTCGTTGATAGGCTTCAAATAAACTTGAGCCAACTGGCTTTTGAGCATGTACAGTTGTATCCCCCGATTCAGACGCTCCATCAGATTCCCATGACTTAACTGTTAAGTTCCTTAGTCCAATCAAGTGCTAAGCCACCAGGCAATCTTCATTCATCAGCTGCAGCATCTGTAATGTTTTCCCAGAATGTATCCCACATCTTGAAATCATGTCCATTTCAAATAGAAGGGGTCATCCTAATTTTTCTTGACGATCTATCTATGCAATGCAATTATCATTAAAGTGGTAATAGTCAAAAGACACTATATGCATTCCCTTGCTAAAAAAATAAAGTGTCTTGTACTGCTTTTTTTATTAATTTTATCTATTTTTTTTAAAGATATTTTTAGCAATTTCAAATATAATTTGGTTTTGTTTTAATTAAAAATAGCCAACTAAATCAATAAAAAAGACAGTCACCCAAATTGCTTAATTCCAAAAGATTCCCAGTTTGAGATTAATCAGATTTTTGTTTGATGTTTGGGTAAAACTTATATATACTAAAAGAGTACCACAGGGTTGAATGAATTTTTTGTTTCTTTGATCGTACTCATACTTCAGGTTTACAAAAACCTAGGCAAGTACAATTTTCCAGGAGTTTCAATGGATCCTATAAAAAAAGCATTTTTATCCCACACTACTGTGTATATATCAATTTCCAGATTGGATTTCACTACAGGTTGTATTTTCCATCAGGAATGACTCAATTTAAGCTTAGCTATTTCACCTTGTGGTTAGTATGTAGACAAAAACCATGTGTACATCAAAAATCATGATTTGTTAAAAATGAAGTCTAGCCATCATCCCCAGAAAATCTCAGAGTCAGCCTTTTAAGCCGTGCTTAAAAAAAACCTGTTTTATACAGAATCCTTGTTAAGCTTAATCATGCAAGCTTCGAATTACAATTTTAGAATTAATGCACTGGGTGCATGTAACTTGAAACTTTTAACATGCACAGTGTTTAAAGTGTTTTTTTTTTTTTTTTTTTTTTTTTTTTTTAAATAAAATCAATATTACCGAATACATGTGTATTAAAAAATATAACTACACAACCTACACCCATTAATAACTAAGGTAAAAGGTGGATGAATATGAAAAAAAAGCGGGAGCCTCTCTTCAATCAGTTATGACAATCCACTTGAAATGCTGCATGTACCCGGGATCAACTGTAGGGATTTCCCTGGCTATATTGTAATTCACATACTTACAACTAATGTAAACCACCGATGTGCTTGTTCTTACATTAAAGATCACTATCAGTGATGGGTTATCCGAAGATTCAAAATATTGCAATTTGCAGGAATAACTTAAAAGTGAAGAATAATCCTGTAGAATTCTCATATGTTCCCTTTTCCAACTGAAATTTGAACCGAAAACGACAAAAACGGCAGTTTTCAAAGATGCAAATCTCCATTCAATTAGGTGTAGTAATAAGTGTCCGAACGGACAGCTAATGACTGAAACATCTGATTTTGTGTCCTTTTAGGTTGCTTTTTGGTCGTATCATTTGCCGGAAGTTAGGTTTACCTATACTTGTTACATACTGCAAAATCTGATTTTTGATTATTTTTTTCGATTCTCTGATTTAGCAATCACTGATTAATGCCTTTAGTCATATCAAGAACTATTTTTACTATTGACAGTCAGCTCAAATTTTTATTTCAGCATTCATGACATTCTCTGATTAACAAAACTGAATATTTTTATGAATTCACAAACAGGCAAGTTAAATTACATGGCAATGTGCATGATACAAAAGTTACATGCCCAGAGAGAAATTACTGCACATGTGCATGTGTGCAACCTGGTAATTCGAAAGCCCTGAGCCAATGACCTTAAAGAGACACGCAAGGAGATTTTTCGGAAGTGCACCTCCAATTTTTTTGATGTGTTCCTACAACAACCTATCAAATGCAAATTTAAAGAAATTTGTATCTTCAAAATCGGTGTGCCCTTTTAAAGTGGTGGCAGCACCAGATGGAGGAAATGGGAGGACGGAGCAAATTCCCAAAATATTGTCATTCCCCCCTCCCAATAGCAAGATTCACTTCATTTTAAAAAATATTTAAAACAAAATTGTTTTCAAATGGCATGGGTTTGACATTAATAAAATCTGCAAGTTCAAGCTTGCAGGTTCCCCTGGTGGGGACTCTTAGTTGAAGATTTAATTCAGTGAGAATGTGAGAGACTGTACAGTATCCTCCTGGGAATAAGAGCAGAAACTTGGTAAAGAGTTTGTACAGGTTTTCAAGAAATAAGAACAGGAAACGTCGGAATACACAAGTTTACCTTTGGACCTACAGACCTGTCTGTCAAGCACAAGTAGTGGTAGATACTAAAGGTCCTGTGGTGCAGTGTCTAGACTGAATCAGGGGGTCTGACATTTAACCCAGCAGAGACGACGAACAGACACCGGGACCAGATTTTGTATGGCAAAACATCTCCCTTATGCTAAAAAAGTTCAGGGAGATAAAAAAACAGATGAGTTTTAAAAAAGGTTTACAAACCGAGCCCCAAAGAATTACCCATCTGCCAACGAGAAATTTTGCAACCCACTACCACCCCCCACACCCCCAAAAAAAATGATGCTGGTGCCGCCTGTGTATGTACTGTTGCTTTCATACTGTTATGTGTGACACAAGCAGATTAGAACTCTGCACGATTTTTTTTTTTCAATCCTGTCTATAATGTTCTAAATAATGGTTGAGAACTGTGATATAAACAAATGCTGATAACACAAAATTTGTCTATATTAGAATCAACTGAAATTGTATTATGTGTATGTATCTTAGTGAACCAACAAAATGTAAAGATGCAAAAAATCACGAAACATACCTTTACCCACCCCGAAATATTTTCAAATGACAAATAGAAAAAATTGTGGTAACTCATCCATACACAGAAACCTGTTAAAGGAGTGAGTGAGTATTAATTTAACGACACTCACACAATTGTGTCATATCGTGTCATTAAAAGATAAAAACCATTCAACATAAAAAAAAAAGACCAATTTAAACTTCATTTCAAATTCGATTTAACAAACAATTGTAAATAGAAACACATCATACACTGATGACCAGATCATCAACCCATCCATGTATTAAAATAAATACCCAATTGAATACAACATTTTCCCCATAACACGGCTTCACAAAGATACACTGATCAACTCCAATAGAATTACGGATACACATCATACCTGATGACAAAGTTTCATCCACCTATCCATATCACGAAAAAATTTCAACTACAATACTATAATCCAATAATCAATCAGAACAACGTAACACAGACCCCTTTAAAAACCAGATAACATACGTAATTGAAACATTACGGCAATATTTTTACATATTAAATAGAATGGTCTTATCTATGTGAATGTTCATTATAAGGGTATGTTTCAACGTAACTTGTCAGATTTTAAACTACTTATACGAGTAAATACAAATATCATATTATTTTAACACTTTTAAGTACATCTCAATACGTCATACAAAGGGTTTCTTAACTATTACAACCGTCAAAATAAATACAAATTCTAATTTAAAACACAACCCGTCTGTTCGAATAACAGACGAGTTGCCCCTTATAGTCGCTTTTTAAGACATGTAAGGGGGGGACAGCGGCCTATTCTAAACCACGAACCCGTAGGGGGCAAACCCTGTTGAAAAGGAGCTGTGAATCGGTTTACACTGACCTTATCCTCTGGAAACAATAATATTTCCACTTATTCCGGTTTTCCCAAGTGGTAACGTGCTTGACCCCGTCATATGTCCACTTTTCCAGCACTCTTGTACATGGTTTGGTCTTAATCAACCGCAAAACATTGCGCTGTGCGGAGTGTTCCTGACCTGCGATTATACCATCACTTTCAAGCATTGCCAGCATTGTTGATCATCGATGACAATTGACGATTGCCTTTTCTTGTTCCAGTACTTGTACGCCGGCACGCCACAACAAGAAACAACTGGATCATATTAACTCAGTGGAATGGCGTCAATTCAGTTCTGTAGAGTTACATATTGTTTATAAATTATTATACAGACATTCTGATCAAGACAGGGCATACATACAAAATATAGCATCCAGGCAGAGTGGCTCATAAGCCAAATGATCCATTCTTCACCAGAATGCTAATACATTTTCAGTAATATCATCATTTAAAGGGCGTGTTCCATCGTCTTTGGGACCCTCATTTTAACTATCCCGAGTAGTATCGCTTGTGATATCAGATGAAAGGCCTATTTTTCTCATTGTCGTCCTAAATTTTTAGCATCAATCACATTCATTCCCACGATATATACAAAAAACTGCTGCCGTTAAACGGTAAATAGGCAATATTAGCACAGTCATTGAACTAGGGCTTTGCATATGCATTCATTGCTTCTTCTACAATTCACCACAATTTTGTCTCCCACGGTACTTGATGGGTGTAATGTGCAAGTGCCCTGCTCTCATATTGGTAAGAAGAAGAGCACAATACCACTAAATTGGAACACGTACCCATTTATTTTAAGCCTTGTTAACAATAATCCTCATGACCCCTTCAGTGGGATTAAAAATTACTAGGACAGAGATCGCCCCTCTTGTAAGCGCAACAAGCTACCTGGAGGTTCGGGCGCATTCTTCGACCACTTACGCGTCGCGAAAACTAAAGGTGCGATGTTCCTCCTGGATCACGCAGTCCACTCTCGTGTGTGTTCGTATCTGCCAACAAATTATTAATCAGAATGCAGATACATTTCCCTTAAATACCCCATATAAATCACTCCATAGGGTAATTCTCACGGGAATTTCGTTTACATAGACGGTTCGATCATTTATTCAAAAAATCATAACTAAGTCGAAGACAAGCATTTAACTGTAGTTATTGAAGATAATTGTCACAGAATTACTTGTGGCTGAAAATTTGAAGAAAAATTCGTCCATGGTTTTCAAAATGCAACAAACTAGCAAATTGTTTTTGAAAACAGTATTGTTTCTTAACTTTCCCGTTTTTTGAAAATCTCCTTTTTTTTCCAATGTCGATAAAAACAATTGCATCATCTTTGGTGCACAAGATGACCGCCCAAAACTAATATACCCAATTTCTATTCAGGCATCCCTGTTACGTCATCCACTGACTCACCGGCGATCCCTCATGCTCGGTCTCTTTCCCGCACCCCCCTAGGCTCACCTCTCGGGCAACAACCATTGGGGCTGGGTGGGAAGGGATCGACATTGGAAAATGAGATTTCCAAATACTGGAGTTAAGAAAACAAACTGTTTCAACAAACTCCCTCATATTTACATCTCC